>MU863625.1:1284686-1369237 GCA_033575675.1 Parathielavia hyrcaniae
TTTTTCATCCGGCCTGCAAGGGTGCGGTTTTCCTGTATAGTAAATAGTTGAAGGTCCGGCACGCCCCCAGGGCATAGCGGTGTAGGAATAATAATAACATATAACTCGATTTTGTCGTGCACAATGAGCGTATCATTACCAGCTCTTTGACACATTTACTCCTGACTCGACAGGCTTGCCGGGGCCCAAGCCATGTGATTATCGTCCTGGTCCCACACGGTCAGGAAGAGAACGGCACCACAAACATCAACCTAGAAGACACTGCCTCTGCATAGAAATTGTACTGCTCTGTCCCATTCTGTGCCTGCGTCCTTGAAGATGAATAACAATGTAATCCCCTTTCCCACGCACCCCCATAATAATCAAGAGCGCAATGCATCGTCAAACCTATTCCTAATCAATAACGCTCCGGCCCCCGACCCGCGCTGCACCAACCTCCCAAACCCAACCCCGTCCCTCCCATACCCCAGGAAACGCTCCCAATCCCTCCCGAGTCTTCAAATAGTCTCCCACCCGCCGTTGTTGATATCAGCCTCGAGCTTCCGGGAGATGAAACTCGGCACGCCGTGGCTGAGCCACAGGGCCCTCAGCATCGAGTCGTACCGCTTCTGCTGCAGGAACAGCTGGCGGCCGAACCGCAGCCCCATGTCGACCTCGCCGTACCGGTCAATGTACGGCGCGTTGCTGAACGAGCCCGATATGCGCGACAGGTAAAAGACGCAGCACTTGCGGATGTTGATGAAGAGGCCAATGTTCTTCTGGCATCTGCGCGAAAAGCAGGGTGAGCGACTGAGTCTACACCTCGAAGGCGCGCTGGGGGAAGGAATCTGCGTAAGAGGAACTTACTTCGTCATGTGCTGCTGCGCGCCGCCAACCGTCATAATAGTCCGGCCCTGCTTGGTCTCCTTGGCGCAGCAGACAGCCTGGCCGCAAAAGATCTCGCCGCAGAACAAGCAGATGGAGGGATCCGTCAGATCCTTGCCCGTGCTTGGGCACCGCCGGCGCGTCGCCTCCTCAATGAGCGTGTCATAATTCTTGGGCAGCCCAATCAGCTCAAAGATGCCCGGGTGGCTGAGCACCGCCGACTGCGGCAGGTCCATGTCGGTGCCGTTGTACGGCCACAGCACCTGGTGCTTGACCCACCCTTCCACGAGCCGCCTAGTCTCGGCCGGCCAGCCATGCTGCACACCCTGCGCGGGCGTCAGAGCACTGAGCATCTCGTCGAGCGACGGCACGCGGAGCGCCTCGGTGAGCCGCTCGAGCTCGCGCTGCTCCGGGATGGGGCTCACGCGGCTGTTGAAATCGACGCCGTACTTAGCGTGCAGGAGCACGACGCACTTTCGCAAAAAGGTCAGCGCATATTTGCGTACGAGGACGTACCACGCCTCCCACGTGTCCAGACCCTGCTGCTGAAACCCCTTGTTCTCCCACGCCGGTCGGTCGGCCCCTGCGAGGGGGTCCATCGCACTGCATCGCACCTCTATCTCGCAGAGCACCTCGCAGAAGTTGACCAGGCTGGCGGTAGAGGGGTCGAGTTCCCCGCGGCGAGAGAGATAGCTGAACCACAGCGTGACAGGGATGTTGCGAGCGAGGTGGTAAGCCACCTTTGTGATTTCGGCCAGATAGCAGAGGCGCACCAGGTGGGCGATGTCGTAGCCCTGTGCCGGGATGACGCCAAAGACACACTCGCACAGGAAGATAAACGGGTCCTGGCTGAGCAGCGGAGGATACGAGCTGGCGGGGGACCGCGTGTTCTCCGTCTCTTCGCCCAGATACTGCGTGATGAAGAGTTGGCAGTGCTGGCGTTCGCTATCCTTGCGGTACTCGGTGTCGATTCTGTTCTCGCCAGACTCACGCAGGCCACCGACCGCGATGAAGGACGTCACCGTCTCGCTGAGGATGCGGAGCTGCGTGAGCACCTGATCCGGAATCTTCTCAAGGAACGTCATCCCGTACTCGGCCTCGACACCGCGCTGCTGGATTTCCACTGCCGAGATGGAGAATCCCACGGAGCGTGCCAGCGCGTCGCTGCCGCACAACTCGTCGCTCTCCTGTTCCGCAAGATCATGTTGATGCCGCGACCCGATATCGTTCTTTTTCAGTGTATCGCGCAGACGACGATAGACATTGACCAGCTCCCTCATCGCGCTGCTGGCTTCAGCCGTGGCACCTCGTGCAAATAATGGCTCTGGGGCCGAAATCAACGAAAACGTCTCACTAAACGGCGTCGTGGACCTCGAAGCGGACTGGGCTCCAACGTCGATCCAAGCGTCATCCAGCAGCTGCGACGACCTTTCCGCCAGATTGTTGATCATGTGGTTGGCCGTGTAGGTAGCGAACGTGTTTTGTATCTGGTCCGGTGGGCGCGATGCCGCAAGCGTGTAGTAGGCTGAGTGAAGCTGGGACTCGAGGAACGACGAGAACGGTGTGGATGGCACCAGCGGCCCCGGGTACAGCTCTTCCTTGCCCTTCCAGACGATGGGCAGGAACGCGTTCCCGAGCGCCTTGCAGAGCGGGCACACAAACTCGAGCCTGTTGGTCTTCTCCGGGGCGTGTCGCGCAATCTGCTGGGCGTGCCGCCGCACGGTAGCGTCGTAATAGACCTCGAAGCAATGGTAATGCATCATGTGACCGCACCCAATCGAGACCGGCCCCGGACGAGACAGGTTCGCAGGGAAGCCCTTGCCGATGAGCTGGCGCTCCGTCTCAAACGTCTGGCCTTCCTGATTCACCTTCTGAACTACCTGCCGGTTCTCGTGGGCAACACCAAAGGGCCGTATCGCTTCGGCGGAACGGTCCAGGTTGTCGGGCGTGTTGGACGCCTCCCGGATGAAGTCGGGATCCTGCAAGTCTGTCTGCCGGAGGATGTTGCTCTCGGTGAAGTAGGCAAACGTCCCATACAAGCGACGGTCGTCCGTGTCCTCCTGGCACAGAATGCAAGTGCCCGACGGGTACTTCCAAAAGTCCCTGTGCTCCTCCATCGGCGGCACATCGTCGTCCTCCTCGAGGTCGTCCATCTCTCCCCAGTTGAAATCTCCCTGATTTTCCATGAAGCTTTTCTGTTGAGCCTGGAACTGCGCCATAACTTTGGCCTGGCGGTCCAGTGCCGCCCGCTTCCTCCGCTCCCGCTCTTCGTCGGCACTGCTGGCCGCGGGAGAAGCTGCGTCCATGCGGTCCACAGAGATGCCAAGACGCTCATAGCTGACCTCGAATGCCCTGGGCCTCTTCTGCCGCATCCTCTTAAGAATCAGGCCAACCTTGGGATGGCACGATTTGAACTCCTCCTTGGAGACAATGAGGTTGAGCAGGGCAACGATCGTCTTGGCTTGCGGAGCATCGGGCATGAAGTTGCTGCGCGCTTGCTGGGTGAGCGCTGTGGCGATAAACGACGCACGTGGCTGTTCTTCGTCCGATTTGTCCTCGGCAATCGCGATGAGGATGAGGTGCAGCACGACCTGTAGGAACGTCTCGACCCGAGTCGACGGTACTTGGGGCGTAAGAGTAGGATAGACGAGGGTGTAGAGGAGCGAATAGTAGGTAATCTGGGCGAACATGCCACTGCTTGTGAACTGGCTCAGCCCGGCAAACACACCTGACGGGATGGGCCGCAGTCTAGGTTCGTAGACGACGTCTTCCACCGGAATTCCCGTCCTCTTGGCCACGCACTTCCGCCAAGCCATGTCGGCCTCCTCGCGCTGATTTTTGTTGTAGTGCGCAATGTAAGGGTCGACGTTCTCGATGTATTGTGGCTTGAGCTCAAAGGTGCCAACGTCGGTCAAGCCCTCTGGCGCCTTGAAGGTCGTCATCTCGTCCAGCATCGTGTGGAAATCTTCCCGCTCCGTGAACTTGTCTGGGAGCTTTTGGCAGATATCGGAAAAGGACAGGGGTTTGAAGCAGAGGACGTGGGTGAGATCGCGGCGCATGGATGCGATGTGGGCACCTTGGTCATCCTCAATGGGGATGAGCGAGGTCCGATCGCTCAGCAGGACGATCATCAAGTGTATCATGTCCTCGACGACATCCAAGTGCTGGGCATCATCCTGGGCCTTGGACTTCTGCTCGAAAAAGCCCTTGACCCACCTCTCCATGCCGAAGCGGTCGACCATGGAGGCGAGCACGCGGCTGGGGTCGCAGACCACCAGAGCCGTCTGCAAGAGGAAGATGTCGCGGTGATGCGACACGTCTCTCTGGCCAACGCCACGGTAGGTACCGGCTTGGTGGCGCAGGCTCAGACCATTCCTAACCCACATGCCTGCCCTCATCTGGGCCAGCCAGGCACACACCCGGAGCGGGAAATCGAAGGCCGCCAACAGGTAATCGTCCGACTGGTAGACGTCGTGCTTGGGCCACATCTTCTTGCCCATGGAACGAGGTTTCATCTTGAGCTCTGGAGTGGTGAACTTGAGGAGCGCTTTGAGCTGCTCAACCGGCATCGCCTTCCCACACTCGATCAGCCAGGACAGAGTGTAATGGAGAGCGTGATGGAAGCTGATGGGCTCCTCTTCCACCACAAACTTGACAACGGCGAGCTCACGGCCTGGAGGCTCGAATTCAAAGTCGTCGAGAGTCTTGAAGCGGACTTCGTCCTTGATTTCAGACTGGCTGAACCTTCCGCGTTCGGCTCCGATCGAGTTGATGATGACCATTTTGGCCGCAAGACGGATGGCCCGTTCGACATAAAGCAGATCCTGCTCCTTGACATTGCGGAAGGACTCGGCAAACTGTCGGCAAAGCCTGTTTATCTCGCGCGTAACGAGCGAGGCACTGATCCAACTGTCTGTTTCATACTCGACATGTTCGCCCACGGCCCGCAAGTTGGGGCAAATGCCCTGGTGCAAGTTGACGAGGTCAAGGAACTGCATCATGTAGCGCTCCTCGGTTCTGAGCCGCTCCTGGACGTGGGGGGAGCCAAAGAGATATTTCAAATCCAGGAAGAAGTGGTACATCCTCCGGTTCGTGACGGTGCCCGCGTCAAAGGACAGCACTGCGTTGGAGGCCACATCCCAGGGGTGTCCGACTTGACGGGTGGTCAGGAACGTGTACAGGATAGCCATTAGACTGGTAAGAAAGTTGCCTCGCTCGACAATCTCGGCGGTGATGGAAGGGGTGGTCAGCATCTGCAGCGAGATGTTGATGATGGAGTGGTCGGGTTCCCGATCGCCGATGAGGTACAGCTGTGCAAGGGTCGTATAGAGCCCGGCAAAACGTAGGCCAAGGACGCGCTTGAACTCGGGAATGGTGACGACGGTCGAGATGTAGAGCGACCGGAGATCGTTGCGGACCTTCTTCCACATCCTCAGGTCGAAGAGAATCATCCAATCGAGGCGGACTCGCTCAAAGAGATCTTCCGAGACCGGGATGTTTTCCTGCTCCACGTAGCCGGCGGGAGTAGCAAGCCAATACTCGCCAGGCTTGGGCGGCATGCCTTGGCTTCCTAGTTGGCCAGGGGTCTTGGGTATGTCCAGATGGGCTTTCGCGTACACCGTCGGCGCGATCAGTGGCTCTGCGGTATCCGAATCGGATGGTGTAAGTTCACGTTCGCGAGCGGTTCGCCGCGGGACAGGCGGTGGGGGAGGCGGAGGTGGATAGCCTGCAACTGTGGCCTCGTCCTCCTCCAGCGCAGCGTCCTGCTGCCAGTCTTGCATGGGCAGGTCACCCTCCTCCTCACCTTCACCCACAGCCTCGCCCTCAGCCTCAACTTCCGCCTCGTCCTCACCCTCGCCATCGTCTCGGTCATCAAGCATCATCACGTCGTCGTCGTCATCGTCGTCATCGCCGTCGTCGTCCATGTCGCTCGCCGGGATATCGTGGTCCCCGTCCTGCTCGTCTTCATCGGCTTCATCCTGACTCGCCTCGCCTGCCGCAGCCTCCCGCCGGGCCGTCCGGGCTGCCTGACGAGCCTGAAGGAGGATTCTGCTCTGCTGGATGTAGAAGTCATTAGCTTCCCTATCCTCCTGCTCAATCAGGTCCTCGTCGTCGATGCCGCCCTTGCCGACAGCGGCATGCGTCGCCGGGCTCCCCTTGCGCCACGGCTTGAGCATCTCCTCACACACGATCTGCCTCAGAAGCTGGTGGTCTTGGCCGACGGTGCATCCCGAGATGTCCCTGAGCCACTCAATCATGGTCCCGCACATCTGCTCCCTGAAAGTATCGCGAGCCGAGCGTATCGTCACCGTGACCCGGATCCTTTCCAGGGTGGTGGCAACCTCGATGAGTTTCTCGATACTCCTGTCGTACATCAAGATGCTCCTGCCGACGGCGTCCGTCTCGTTGGCCTTTTGCATCCCCGTCGCCAGGGTAGTGCTGCACGCGCGAGCGACCTGGTCCCGAACGTCTATAACGGTGTGCTTCTCGTCATTCCAGAGAACCACAGCGTATTCGCCGGGCGACTCGGTGTCGCCGCCACAGTAGACGGAGGATAGCCTTGACGTCCCCTCGTCTTGCTTGATGGACTCGACCGTCTTCACCTGGCGCAGCTGCTCGGGCGAGCACGATATGACGTCGCACAAGTAGTCGAAGACGCGGCCGATGGTCATGCGCGTGTTGGCAACCAGGTCTTCGGGCAGGGCGGGGGGTTCCCTGGCCTTGCCCTTCCCCTCGCCTTCCCACATGGAGTGTATGGTGCAAAACATGGGCCTGTTCCAAGCTTCCGGGTCCCCACAGTCACAACAGCCACTATTACCAGGCGAGATGTTGATCCGGACCATGTGGCCGGTGTGGTCGGTGGCGTCGAAGCATTTGCTACACAGGCAGCAGGTGTCGTCGGCGCTGCATGTCCTGCACCCATACGACGCCTCGCCTTGCTTAAAGATGTGCCCACACGCTTTGCCACGGGCGGCTTCTGTGTATTCGGCACCTTCGACGGCGCCCTGGGCCTCGCGAAGCTTGAGTGTGCCACCACGCGCGGGGCCGCCGGTCGGGAAGAAGAGATTCATGCAGTCGGACTTGCCAGCGGCCATGCACCAAAAGAGGGCGGCCAGCAGTTCGTTGGCAGCATCGTCGGTGTATCGATAGTTGTGGCGAGCGGGCAGCTCCAGCAGCAGCTGGCAGAGCTGCCGCTCCTGCGTCGACAGTGGCGTCTCCATCGGCGTCTCCGTCGAAGTCGACAGTTGGAGAGAGCTAGTGTGCTACCATGTGTGCAAGATGTCTCAAACTAGCCGTAGGGAAATCATACGAGAAGCTTTCGAATTGGTAGGCAGGAGATACTGGTTGGGCTGCTTTTTCGGTTTCTGGTCAGTTTATCGGATGGCGTCCTCTGATTAGAGATGACGGAGGGGACGAACTTTATCGTGGGGTTCTTGGCTGCTCAGCAGAGGCCTGCTTCACAGAGCGCTAGGCAGGGAGTGGTTTGATGGGCACAAGCCAAGCGATTAAGATAGAATAGCGATCTCTTTGTTGCTGTGGGAGTAAAGCTGAAATTGGATTGAAACGTTGTGTTGGCCAGAGACTACTACCTACGGAAAGTTGCTGAAGGTGTAACGGGGAGCCTCGATGCAGCAGTGGGACATGCGTGCGGCGGGGCCTGCTCTGTGCTCCGAAACCCCTGCCGCTGCGGTGTCTTGGCATCGCCTACCGCGCGTCCCGCCGCACAGCGCCATGAGAGCCCCAGCATGAAAGCAGCGCCTAGATCAAGATCCATATTCTCAATTGTGATTATTAACACAGCAATCGCTGCAAGTAAGTTGGGCAGTAAATTCTCAACAGAGCTCATCCCAAGCCATGGATTGAGAGGTACTTGTGTCCTACATAGACGAAACGGATAGCCGGCTTAGCCGTGTGACTACATGCTAAGGTATCTTAGGTAACCCGTCGCCGTGCCACCAGAGTTCCTTCTCCTCCCCACCGCAGCAAGGAGCATGTCCAACGCCCTGAGCATTCTCTCGAAGGCCAGTATGCCGATGAAGATAGTCCTGAAGAGCTCGAGAGACCATGGAAGACTCCCGTAAGCAGCCGCAAAGGATTCGGAAGAAGCACACGCCAAAGGGATTGGGAAAAGCGTCCCGCTAGCTAGGACCAGTCTGATGAAACCAGCTCAGGCCGCAAGTCCTGGCTCGTAAATGTGAGCTGTTGCCGATCCGTTTCGAAGTCGAGTCGACGGCAGATTCGATGCAGGGTTGTCGCCAAGCAAAGCTCTATTCTCTACAACCGCCCTTAGAACCCAGTATACACAGTCGATCCTCGTGCATCGAATCGACCAAGTTTCCTCGTGTCTCTCCGTGGAGTAGCCCTGAGCCCTGCTTATTCGTCATCCCCGCCCTCGACGTACTTGTGCCGGATGTCCTTCCATTGGCGCTATTCCCTGGTGTCAGCATATCGTGCTGGAAAGAGTGTTGTCCAGGAAAGCCGTACCCCACGGTTGTAGTTGTCCCAGACTTTGTTCATCACGTTATCGTAGCCCCTGCTCAAAGCTCAGCACTGATATTCCTCCACCATTGCCAGGTCCGGGTGCGCACGAACATTTCGAAAGCGAAGGCGCCAGCAAAGACAAGACCAAGCATGGTGTAATTCCTTCGGAAGAGGGCGCTGCCGATAGATGTTAGCATCGGATCGCGGTCGGCGAGCGTCCCGGTCGGCGACTTGCCTGTAGACTGCGCCGCTGGCCTGGGAACGGGTCAGTCAGTCAGCCATGACTCGTTTGATTTCCACCACCGATATCGCAAATTGCCATAAGCTCACCATTTTGACACGAGTTGATATCCCAATTGGACGCGAAGCCGGGACTGACAGAGTGTGGGAGGTTCCAAGGCTGGCGAGAGTCTCTGGAGGTTTGCGCCGTGGGTAAAAAAGGACCACTGTTGTGAGGCCGGAAAGAACGCACGGGAGTTTCCGGGCCTTGTTCCTGGCTGGCCCAAGCTTCAGGCCTGAAGGCTTGGCGCTGCTTTGCTCGCGCGAGCCCCACCATAACTACCTTACAACTGTGGTACCCACGTTATCCGTACTCCGAATTTCCGATAGCTCTCGACTTCGTTGAAGCCAGTCCGTGATACTCACTAAAACCACATGAAGCGCGCAAATGTCCTAGAGACGGAGAGCTGTGGTCGCATTGTCAAGTAGCGTTCAAAGAGCGATTCCGCATTTCCAGCATCATCCCACCGACCGAGCCGCTTCACACCCCCGCACCCACCATGCCGTCAAAGCCCTCCGCGTCGGGCATCGTGACCGACGAGACGAGCGGCGAACGGCACATCCCCGAGTCACAACGAGCCGACGGCAGCACAAGGAAAGCCATCAAGATCCGCCCGGGCTACCGCCCGCCCGAGGATGTCGAGGTCTACAAGAACCGCACCGCTGAAACCTTTCGCACCCGTGGCAAGGGCCCTGTCCCGGGCGCCGAGGGCCTAAAGGACGACAAGCTAGCCCAGCCGTCCTCCGCTGCCGCCAACAAGAACGCCAAGCGGCGCGAGGCACGTAAGAAGGCCAAGGCCGCCGGGGAGTCTACGGAGGATGCGCCTGCAGAGGAGGGGAAGAAGGAGGAGCTGGACCCCGAGGCGGAGAATGAGAAGAAAGTGCGGACCCTGAAGAAGAAGCTCAGGCAGGCTAAGGAGCTGAAGGAGAAGAAGGAGGGCGGAGGGGCTCTGCTGCCGGAGCAGATCGCCAAGGTCATCAAGATCAATGAGCTCATCCGAGAGCTGGATGCACTGGGCTTCGATTCCGAGGGGGAGCCGAAAGCTGAGGGGACGGGTGCTGAGGCCACGAAGGATTCTAGCTGAACTGCGATGAAGCTTTGAGGAGCGAACCGTCGGATAATCACTGGAGCGTCCCTGACCCAGCGAACGGGCCGACGTCTTGCCTCGCAATCTGGCTTTCAACCAAGGGCAAGTGGCGGTGTCGGGACAAGTTCTCGGGCGTTAGGAGATATGTGACGCCTTATACCGCTCAGGTTGATGCCAAGTCTGCAAAACCCCCCAAGTCCGGGACGACAAGCCGTGAGAGTTGATTGCGCAAGCTCCGAGACGACGATTGAGGACCAAGCTCCAGTCTACCAAGACTCGACCCTGGCTGTGTTCAACATCCAGCTACCTACCGGACTCGAAGACCTGAGCCCGGAAAGGGGCCACCCTTATTATCTCACTTGGGCACCGGGAAAGGAGGATCCGGAGAGAGGCGTGCACACCGCTAAAGGGCTCATCGCGAGAACTCTGGGGCTTCTGGAGCATTCTCATGATAGACCACAGCCTATGGGATTGAGCGGCACCCGCTCCTCTTCAAGGGAATGCGCGCGGATTGTAACATGATATAATCACCGAGGGCAGGCCTGCATAACCAACTTTGTGGAACGTGAAGAAGGATATCAATGATCTCTACATGACCAAGTCGTACACTGTATTTCCACAATAACTGTACATACAGTACCCCCTCTCTACGCTGGTGCCTTTATTGTTCCCTCCGCCGAGGCCTGCTCAGGCTCAAAGGTCCGCGGGATCAGGCCGTCAGCCATCTTAATGGCACCCTCCATATCTCCTTTATTGAGCTGGAACAAGCCCTGAATAGCCGCGGTCGAGGTGTGTCTCTTGGGGACGTTGGGGTTCTGGGCGTCGCCGCCAAACAAGCCCAGCTCGTCGAGCCGCTCCAGGAAGCGTTCGCGGCCCGAGTGGTCTTGATCGATATCGCCGTAGTAACGATCCCACATCTGAGCCGCCTGGTACCTCGTGGCGTCGCCGATCCGCACCATCATGTCGACCCGCCCCGGCCGAATCAGCGCGGGATCCAGCTTATCGATGTGATTCGTCGTGAGGAAAGCGATGCGGTCCTCGCCAGCAGCCAGGCCATCCAGAGCATTGAGCAACCCCGAGGCCGTCACTGTCCGCCCACTATACCCGTCCGGGTCCCTCTGCCGGCGGTTCACCAGCGCCGCGTCCACATCTTCCAGCAAAAGAATGCTCTTCTCAGGCAGCTGTGTCAGCAGCTGCGACAGCAAATCATCTGTCATGCCCATCTCGCTCAGATTGATCATGGCCACACTGTAGTCCAACTCCCCGGCCAGCGCCTGAATAAACGACGTTTTCCCAGTGCCCGGCGGGCCGTAGAGCAGATATCCCCTGCGGTACGGCACGCCGCGATCGGTGTACCACTGCTGCGCCTTCAGAAACTCCTTGACGTCCGCCACCAGACCCTCCGCGACCCCCTCGTTGAGGATGACGCTGCCCAGCGGCCGCTTCAGGCGCGGCTTGCCCAGCACGGCCCACTCCATCTTGCGCGCCGTGTACACGACCGTCTTGCCCTCCTGGAAGCTCTGCGCCAGCGCGTGCGCCTGCGTGAACACGTCGGCCAGCACGTGGCGGTGCATCCACAGCAGCGTCAGCGTCAGCGTCTCGTGCGGCTCGCCCGTCGCCGTCGTCGCCGTCCCGGCCTTCTCCCGGTTGACCGCGATGTACACCCCCGGCGCGTGGCGCACGACATGCCTCCCGAACCCGGGCTGCACGCGGAAATCGGCATGGATCTTCCCACCACCACCGCCACCGCCGGTACCACCACCAACGCCCCCGTCGCTCGCCGCCACCCCGCGCGGACTGAGAGACTTGGTGCTCGTGACGACCGACAGGTTCCGCAGCCGGGTCAGGCGCCGCGCGAGGAGGCCGCGGTTGTCGCGCGGCTGCGCCAACCAAGCGAGGACCCAGCTGTAGGACGGGTCGCGCTTGCTGATCTCGACGTTGACGAGCAGCTGCCGGCGGAGGAGGGCGGCGCCGGAAATGAGGGCGCGTCGGCCGAAGGCGGCGGCCGCGCCTAGGCCCGCTAGGCCGATGCCGCCTGCGAAGACGGGGTTGGTGAAGAGGGCATCGAGGCCGAGGATGGAGGGGGTGGAGGAGGGGCCAGCGGACGGGGCGACGAGTGGTGAGGTGTGTGCGGTTGGGGGGGTTGGTGTCGGTGTTGGCGTCGGTGCTGCGTGTAATGGAAGCGCGGGTTGAGAGATGGTTGCTAAGTTTGTTGGCAACATCGTTGTTGATTGCTACATCGCTTGTGCTGCGAGTGTAAATGGCGGATGTTGGCCGTTAATGGTGGATGGCGAAAAGCGTTTGAAGATCTCCCGCCGAACATTGGAAGGAATGACGCTGCGAGACTCATCTTGAAATTTTAGTGGGACCGATCGGCGGTTCGGGCATCCCAACCCCGAGCCATCTTCGCTCCTGGCCCGCGCGCCTCAGCTGCTTATGAAGGAAGAGGGAATTTCAAACAGGAGACGGTCATGAACAAGACCAGACCGTGAGCAAATTCAACAGCATAAGCTTGGTACTCGGCGCCTGTCTGATACATCGCCAAGTAAGGTCTGGTGGAAGGAACACTTGTTTGTAGTATACAGTTGTACATGGGAACCCAACCTGCTACCGTTCGACAGATCCGTGTAAGCCCCCGAGCCACGCCCACACACTTTCTTCCAAGCGCCAGAACACCGTCCAGCGCACAAAGAAACCCCTTACAACCTCCTCCTCTTCTTGCTCCGAGTACCGCCGAACTTGAGCCTCGTCGAATCCGAAAGTCGCGTGATCTTGCTCCGCAGCATCTGGCCCTCGTTTGACATGAGCACCTTGACAACGGCTTCTCTCCCGGCCCCAAACCCGCGCAGGACCACCTCGAGCTTGTGGATCTTCTTGACCAGGCCCTTCTGGTGCATCTTGTTGATCACGTAGGCGCCGAGCTGGTATGCCGAGTCGTAGTGCTTGCGCCCAGACTTCCTGAAGCCTAGGTTGCCGCACGACAGCGAGAGGATGGCGTCCCGGTTCGGCTTGGAGAGCGTAATGTGCGTGTTGTGCTTGTGGCTGTAGATGTGGAAGTGGTAGGGTTCGTCGCTCTGCCCCTCCTCCTCAACCTCCAGCGTCTCGGGGAGGGAGGCCGAGATGGATTCGGTCGGCAGCGCAGCGCCCCGCAGAACGCTCTTGGCGAGCCGGTCCATGCTGACGCTTCCGCTGGACGGGCGTTGCGGCGGAGATGGTGGCTGCGGAGTAGTCCAGGTATTTCTGGCGGCGTGCGACTGGGACAGGACTCGCGTCCATTGCGGTGTTGTGGTGGTCGGGCAGACGGTTCTGGAGAGTGGCCGGGCCAGTTCTGGCGCCAACAGGCGACTTATTGTGAATCGGTTCATCTCCGCCAGGCAACGGTCCCCAAAGAGACCTGAGGCCGGGGAAAGAATGTGCTGTCTTTCGAAGGTTGGGATGAGACGAGCTTCGCACTCCCCGTGGATTTCGAGATCGAGAATCGGCGTTGCTGCCAGCAAGTTGAGGCGTTCGGCCCACAGCTCAGCGTTGGAAATTTTGGGGTCGGGTCCTGCGCCAAGCACGGAGCAGGGGCGGGAATTTGCCGGGCCTTGGCAACGACGGGATTCTGGCCGGCAAAAGAATTGCAACTGGTCTGGGCTCCGAGTTGCCATCCAGCGCAAACTCCTCATCAACCAAACTTCAGCGCCGCCGCCCTTCCCCTTCAGTCATTCTCCATTTTTTGCCGCGCCAGGTACTCTCGTTGTGGGCGGTCTGGTTCTTACAGGACCATGAACTCAGCGCGGCAAATCCGGACGCTGTCGCCGGGCGGCCCATTAAGGGCTTCGGCCTTTAGGAGCTCCCGCTGCGCACCATCCTCGCAGTACCGTTGCCTCTCCTCCAGGACACGGCAGCTCGCTGTCTTCGACAACGCGACATATAGCGCAACCACACCATTCTCACAGCTTCCCTTCCTACGCTCAGCGATTCCCGCAAGCGCCATCGGATCAGACAGACTACCATACCACAGCGCGCGCTCGTTCCACGTCTCGACCCGGACACGGCAAAAGGCAGCCGACGAGAAGGAAGCCAAGGCGCCGCCCGAAGAAGAAGAGTGTGGGAAACACAACGAGTCAGAGAACAAAGAAGAGAAGGAGGGCGAGGAAAAGGCCGACGAGAAGACCGAGAGCAAGGAGGAGAAGAAGGAGGACCTCCCTCCACCGCCGCCCCATGGCGACAAGACGCCATGGCAGGTGTTCCTGGACACCATGCAGACCGAGTTCAAGCAGTCCAAGGAGTGGAACGAGTCTACCAAGGCACTGGCGTCTTCGGCGAACGAATTTGTCGAGAGCGAGTCCGTCCGGAAGGCTCGACAAGCCTACGAGGCTACCACGGGCGCTGCCAAAACCACGGCTGCGAAAGCGGTCAAGACCACTGCTAGTGCCATTGGCAAGGGCGCTGTGTGGACTTGGGAGACGCCCGTGGTCAAGGGCGTGCGGAAAGGCGCCAACATAACGGGCGAAGTCTTGGATAAGGCCACCAAGCCGATCCGGGAAACCGAGGCGTACAAGAACGTGAAGGATGTCATCGACGACGGGAGCAGCTCCAGGTATGGCGGCTGGGTCGACAAGGAGGAGCGCAAGAGGCGGAAGGAGTTGCGAGAGAAGATGAACAAGGAGCTTGGGGTGGACACCACGATCTACGAAGAAAACCCTGAGTGAGTGATGTATCCGAAAACATTTTCCATTCCACCTACTGACTCGGCCCCTAGCGCTGGAACCAACGTCACGGTTCACAAAGACGCTGCCTGGAAGGAGGCCTGGCGGGATTTTAGGGACCAAAACAAATTCGTCCAGGGCCTTTTCGGCATGAAGACCGTGTACCAAGAATCGGAAAACCCGCTGATTTCGACCGCCCGGAGCATCACCGACAAGTTTGCCGGTTTCTTTGCCGAGAACGAGACAGCCATGGTCATCAAGAAGCTTCGGACCATGGACCCATTGTTCAAGCTGGAGCCGTTCCTCCAGGAACTCCGCGAGTACATTCTCCCCGAGGTCCTGGATGCCTATGTCAAGGGCGACGTCGAGACGTTGAAGCTGTGGCTTTCTGAGGCCCAGTACTCCGTCTATGAGGCTCTGACAAAGCAGTACTTGCAAGCTGGCCTCAAGTCGGACGGCAAGATTCTGGATATCAGAGGCGTAGACATTCTGCGCGCCCGCATGCTCGACCCCGGCGAGATCCCCGTCTTTATCGTCACCTGCAGGACACAGGAGGTGCACGTCTACCGCAACGCCAAGACGAACGAGCTGGCGGCCGGCATGGAGGACAAGGTCCAACTGGTCACCTATGCCATTGGCATCACCCGCATCGCCGAGGACGTCAACAACCCCGAGACAAGGGGATGGCGGTTGATCGAGATGCAGAAGAGCGGCCGCGATTACATCTGAGCGGCCTGTATTCTGGACTGGACCTGCCGCGTGCTGCAAGTCGCTGTGTTTATTGTCATGAAATTGTATCATGTGGCATCCGGGTTCTGGCTGCCCAAGGTTGCAGGAGTTTAGGGTTTGGCGGTATAGAGGCAAATGGGAGTAGGCGCTTGATGCATTTCCACGAACACCACTCTACTGGAGCCTATTGGAGATGGGCGTACGATGAAAAAAGGATCCTCTGTACAATATGGGAAGTGGTGGGCAGCATGTTCAACAACCGAGAATGAGGCATCGGAAATGAATGAATTGTAATAATACCCCTTACAAACAAGCCGAGCAAGCTGAACAAGCGAACAATATGGGTATGTGAGACCAACCAAGGAAACCTCAAACGGTTCAACCCGATTCAAACCCATCCTCTACCTCCTCGCTCACGTCCGTCTTCTTCCCCTCAACAGCCCCCGTTCCACCCTCCCGTTCGGCCAACTCCTTCCTCAGCTCCGCCCTCACAGCCATCAACGCTTTGCCCAGCAGATTCAACCCCCATCTCTCCCTCCCCACCGTCTCCGCCTTGGCCGCGCCGTACCCAATCCCCCAGTTCTTATCCATCGGGCTCGCCTCCACCAGCTCCCTCTCCCCAGTCGCGAGCAGCAGCTCCCGGAGACTCCGCCCCTCCTCCTCCACGGACACAATCCACCGCCCCTCGCGGGTGGCGTCGACAGGGCGCGTGAACTTGAGCATGTTGCCCCGGCGCACGATCTCGTCGCGGTGGGCGTTCCAGACGGCGTCGGAGAAGTTGGAGACCCTGCGGCCCAGGGCTTTCACCTGGCGCGGGTGGGAGGCCGACAGGATCTGGGCGGCCACGGACGGGTCTGAGAAGAGCATTGCTTTGTGGTACATCATGTAGCTTGAGAGTTTTGGGAGAGCCCAGCCATCAATATTTTGGTCACCGTTATGGATAGGGGAAGGGGATGGGGGAAAGGGATGGAAGGGGGGACAATTACTGCTCGGCGGTTGGGTAGATGGTGGACGGGTTGGCGTCGTCTGAGAAGGCACATGGGTACCATTGCGAGAGGTAGCCTGTTGCGGGCGCCGTTTCACGCCAAAAATATACAGGTGAATCGGAACTGTCGGTCATGCTTTGGGGTTGGGGCTCGAGAGTGGCTCTGGTGGAGGTCTTGAGGGTGCGTTTTGGGGCCGCTTTGGTCACCCGGTGTTGGGGTTTCGAGCGCTTGGTCGGCATTTGGGATCGTAAGACAAGAACCCCGAAAATGTGGGAAAAGCAACATGAAGATGGTTGAGTGCGGTACGACTGAAGTGTTATAGGAATCGCCATGATGTCAACGGTGAGTACAGTCCCCCTCGTTGCTGAGCATAGCCACAGCGACTGCCGTCTGCCTGAGCATCTCTGCCCGAGTGCCCCGCTCTCGGCGCCTCGATTGGCGGGTGACTAAGGGACCGAGAAGGTAATCACTGTCTGCACCCATTCCCATTTTTGTATGAAATTGTAGTTAGAACTGGCTAGATGAACATATGCTGTTTGCCGAAGAATCGAAGACTGGCTCAGAGCGCAAGGAGATGCCTTGGAAGTGGCACGAATGGCTGTGGGATGAGGCACAGAAGACCAAAAATTCCAGGTTGGGGGTCATGAACATAAAAGAGTTCAAGGCTTGCAAGCACTGCGGAATGAACGCTGAATCTTTATATTTAGCTAACTTGAGTGTTTGTATGATCATGAAGAGTTGAAGATAGAAGAACTTGATGGACATCGTTGGGAGACGGGAGTAGCCGGAAAAGCGATGGGGTGGAGAGTGGGTCAATATTTGGACACTAAGGTATCCGGACCTCCGGACCTCCGCACGGATAACTGAATACGAATAAGCCAGTTGAAATTCCTTATCCGGTGCTTCTTGTTGATTCTCCACAGCAGATGCATATGAACCACTGACGCTACGTAGGTACTCCCCTCACAGTATAGGAAAAACGCGCCATGCCTGGCACTCGACTTTGAAGACGAGACAGAGAAACACGGGCAACATGCCTTTGACCACCCGCTCCAGCTCCAGACTCCTGAGATGCAAACGGCCCTCATGCAGCTGCAAGTTTTCCCAGCCTACACAGGCACCGTCCGCCATCCATTGGCTAGAGGACAAGCTTCTAGGCTGCAGACGGCGCTATCAGTTCTCAGTTTACTCTCCTGGCAGTCGATCGAGATCTGAGCATCTCACCCGCGCCTGCAAACCCCAATGCACCGGCGAACCGTCCGATCAAAACAGAACTTGGTTCCGGAATGGGGCCGGAGCCGATCCCAGCAAGGGCAGGACAGGTTTGGAAACCCACGATACCTTGTTCTCGCATCGGGCTTGATTCAAAGACCGCGCCAATGGAATCAACAAGCGTCGTGACCAAGGACGATCAGGTGTGAATGCGGCGAGATGCATTGCATACCTAGGGCCGCCGGCATGATCGCCGCTTGGCTAGAGCTGCTCCTCGATGCTTGGTCTCCTGCGGCCCCAAAGCTGACCTTCCATTCCGAAAACCCCACTCGCGATTGGTGGACGTCTGGGTCAAACACCAGTATGTCGGAGTACCTCTAGCTGTCGCCTTCGAGGTATATATTATAGGCTACAGGACGCCCAGGCGAGCAGCCCGTCTCGACCTATCTTTACTCTCTCTCATGACCTTTCAGCCAACCCAGCACGACGCTGCGTCCCACGCTGTAGGGTTGCACAAGCTCGCCAATCCCGTATTGCCAGCGGTCTCGTGCAGCGATTTATAGGTGGCTTCCCAATGCAGGCAGGCACATGCCTGGCCCTCCAATGGAAGCAGGCCGGATTTTAATTTTTTTGATAGTGACGCCTGCAGAGGTGCTTGTACCAACCAGTACAATGCCCTGGCAATTTTCTCACCGCCCATGTTGATTCCGAAACCAGCTTTGCCATGCATCTTTGCTACTCCTGCTTACACAGTTTGTGCCAGTGTGTGAATCCGCCTACATGACCAACAAGGGCATGCAAACCAAGCCGGTTTTCTTCTTGGCGGACGATGGTGGCAACTTGCAAGGGAGCTCACCCCTGCACCGCCAACGCTTTTGAGCGGCTAGTGCCTCTCACTGTGATCGACTCACCGTCTCTTCTCAGCCCGTGGACAATGGATCACGAGGTGTAAAGATCCTTTCCCGAGTTCCACGATTTACGGCTGGGGAGCACATCTTCAAGTCCGCTTGAGGTCGCCATTGACCGCCCGACATCATCTGTCAGCACACCTCCAGTGGGCTCTGGCTAACGATTATATTGTGTCCCTCTCTATGCTGACGCAAACGTTAACTGCTGGGCCGTGTTTCCTGGTGCTTGACGACCGCTTGTATGGGACGGGAGCGTGGCAGTGTGAAACCTGTGCCACCAGCTACCAACTCCATCCCAGGTTCACACAGGCAGCCAGCTTTGTTGGTTTGGTACCTAGGTAGTAGGGAACTATTCTGCGCCTTGCCCTCAAGACCAATTTTTAAGGCCAGGCGGATAGAAGGTCACCAACCAACAACGCTGAGTAGTACACTCAGCGCCGGTCAGCCTTACGCCGAGCACTCTGCATCCTCCCACGACAGAGTCATCGAGAGAGTGGCCTGGTCCATTTGTGATTTTTCAGTTCCAGGTACGCCATCTCTACACATCAGTTTCCGCTGCTGGCCTTGTTAGCCTTCCAGCAGCTGTCGGGTTTCGATTTCCAAATTTGACGGAGCATTAGGTAAGGTATCACCACAGCCCTTATCAGACGTTGTGACTGCTGACATCTCGCGTACAAGGACCTCTGCGGCAGGTTGAATCCGGTTGTGGGAGCTCAGTGACGACCACGACAGGCTGTTTGTGGGACATCGGCAGCCTCGTGAATTTTTGTGAGGCTCTCAGCACAGAAAGAAAGGCTCGATTACAACCCGGCTGTTTGAAGTGGCAAAGACACAGTGGTCAAGCTTTCTGTGGAAGAGGGACTTCGAGGTTTTTGAGGTGGTTTCTGAATCCCCTCAGTCGATGCCCCGTGCAAACGTGTCTGAGCCGATCTGTTTAGTTCTGTTTCTTGGGAAAACCTGGAAGTCAAAAGGAACCAGGGGGAAAACCTGAACACAGCTTGAACGAGCGCGACTGGCTCTGCTGCCCTCAGGCTGCCTACAGGGACCGGCTTCCACCCGCCGCTATCAGACTGGCGCTCTTTCCTGCTTGCACAAACATCCAACTGGCAACTTGGAAGGAGCAGTCTGGCTGCTGCTGGTGACCACTTGGCACCTCTGGGGACGAGTAACGTGGAAAGAACCCAAAGGGAAAGGTCCAGTCCTTTCCTGCATTGTCTTGCTTCGGAACCTCCACTAGGTAAAGTTCCATTGGCATTCCAACTTGGAACACTGGACGAGTCGCATCTCAGCAACTCCAAGCTCCCGTCATCGGCTTGCCCAGCCAGGATCCCGAATCAACGCCCAACCGACTAGTGCCACCACCGCATCACCTTGCTCGAAAGAACGTCCACTCACCCTCGAACTTTGAACAGCACTCAACTCCGCCATCTCCGGCCGCCTCCCATTCCCACTGACAGTGGCCTTCTCAACATCGACATCGCGCCGATTTCCATCATGGCAGACCCATACGACGCAGACGGGGCAGACCATGCCGCAGGCCTGCCCCTTCGCCAGTTCCTGCTGAGCCTCCATTACGCCTACCCAGCCATCATCTTCGCCTACTACATGGCAACCTCCACCGTTGCTGTCTGCACTCTGCAGACCATCTCCTCGGAACACGCTCATCCCCGCCAGCGGGCCATCACATGGTCTCTTGTCTTCGTCATCCTCACCTACTTCGCCCAGCTCCTCGCCTTGGGCATCCAGGGCGCTGTCCGGCACATCTTCCCATTCGCCGACCAGGATACTGTTATCGGTCTCATGTCATGCACCCTGGCGTTCGGCGTTGTCTTTGCCGGCCTCTCAGAAGCCACCAACCCGGTGTGGTATCCGTACATGGGTTGTTTCGGCCTGGCTCTCGTCTTTGAGCCGCTTCTTGCTAGCCTCGCTCTGATGGTCCGGTCCCCAGAGTCCCTCCATTTCATTGCCTTCTTCGACATCTCTGCCGCCGCCATCAGATACCTTGCAGTCATACTGGCCCTGGGGTTCTTCTTCGAAGGAAACCGCAGCGCCCGGCAGGAGAAGGGCACTGATTCCGAACGGCAGAGTCTCCTCAAGACGAATAGCCATGCCAATCATGACTCCGACTCGGACGACCGGAGCGACGGGGCCCAGACCAACGGCTATGGCTCTACTTCGGATACCTCGACCGACAGCAACCAGTCCTCAGACACGGACGACGACGAGAACCCCTACGAGAGGCGGCAGCGCCAAGCCAGTGAGGCGATGGAGAAGCGGCTGAAGGAGAAGGGGAATTGGGTCACATATGCCAAGAGTTTCATGGTATGTCTTCAGTCACCCCCGTGTGTTCACCTTGCCGTTTCTAACAAATAGCCCGCAGGTCTTCTTCCCTTATGTCTGGCCCGTCAACAACCGCGCCCTCCAGGTCCGGGTCGTGCTCGTCGGGTTCTGTCTGCTTGCCATGAACTTCATCAACTTTCTCATCCCGCGCCAGCTGGGTATCATCATGGACAGTCTCAGCGGCAGGAACAACACCAATCCCTGGAATGAGGTTCTCTTCTTTGCGGGCCTCAAGTTGGTTGCCTCCGAGGCAGGCCTCTCACTGTTACGCCAGTGGCTCTGGATCCCCGTCGAATTCTACTCTTTTGGCGCCATCAGCACGGCCGCCTATTCGCACGTGCTGAACCTGTCGTCCGATTTTCACGACTCAAAAAGCTCCTCCGACATTATGATGGCTATCTCGTGCGGCCAGAGCATCTCCAATATTCTCGAGTCGATTTGCTTTCGAGCCGCGCCGATGCTCATCGACATGGTGGTCGCCTTCGTGTACCTCTCGGCAACCCTCGGGCCGTACGAAGGTTTCATCACGATTGCTACCGCCGCCGTCTTCATGTACATCGCCACCCGCATGATCGCCGCGCTCAAGTCAGCACGCAGGAACGAGGTCGGCGCCTGGTACAAGGAACACTATGTGCGCCAGGCCGGAATTCAAGGCTGGTCAACCGTCGCCAGCTTCAACCAGATAGGACACGAGGAAGACCGTTACTCGACGGCGGTCGAAGATCGCGTAACCAAGACGCAGAAGGTCTACTTTGGCTACGTTCTTGCATACGCCCTCCAGTTCCTCGTGCTCTTGTCTGGCCTCCTCGCCGGTGCCTTCTTGGCAGTATACCAGATTACCCATCAAAGCGCCACCCCCGGCCAGTTCATCATGCTGTTGACATATTGGGCCCAGATGGTGTCTCCTCTCAGCTTCTTTGCCGGTCTAGGTAAGAGCATCTCGAGGGATCTTCTTCAAGCCGAGCAGCTCTTGGAGATCATGCAGACCAAGCCGAGTATCGTTAGCAAAGAGGGCGCCCCGCCACTGAGGTTCACGGGAGGGGAGGTCTGCTTCGAGAATGTCTGTTTCTCGTACGACAAGAAGAAGGATATCCTCAAGAACATCAACTTTACCGCGACGCCAGGCATGACGGTTGCCTTTGTCGGGGCTACTGGTGCCGGCAAGTCTACCATTCTGAAGCTCTTGGATCGATTCTATGACGTGACCAAGGGCTCAGTTCGGGTCGACGGGCAGGATATCCGAGATGTCGATCTTTACAGGTATGGATGGAAGGGACGACTGATAACAATGATGTCTTTGCTAACGCGCCGCAGTCTTCGAGCGCAAATCGGTGTTGTTCCACAAGCCCCCATCCTCTTCGACGACACCATCATGAACAATGTGCGGTATGCAAAGCTCACCGCGACCGACGCGGAGGTACACGAGGCTTGCAAAGCTGCCGCCATTCACGAGCAGATCGAGACCTTTTCTGACGGTAGGCTCCCCCGACCTTGTGCGAGAATTAGACTGACAAGCAAAAGGCTATCAAACCAAGGTTGGCGAACGGGGCGTCAAGCTCTCCGGCGGGGAACTGCAAAGAGTAGCGATTGCACGCGCGATTCTGAAGCGGCCTTCGATCGTTCTTCTCGACGAAGCAACCAGCTCAGTCGACACAGAGACGGAGCAGAAAATTCAGGAGGCTCTGCAAGTGCTCTGCGAAGGCCGCACGACTTTCATTGTGGCGTAAGTGTGCCTGAAATGTTTGGAGATTCATAAGCTGATAAGGACAGACACCGCTTATCTACCATCATGAACGCCGACCGCATCATCGTTGTCACCGGGGGAGAGATCGTTGAGCAAGGCAGTCACGATGACCTTATTCGGGCGGATGGGAAGTATGCGGAGCTCTGGTCCAAGCAGATATTTGTGAAGCCTAAAGAAGACAAGGAGCCGCGCGAGGACAAGGCAGCTTCCAAGGGGCGAAA
Source organism: Parathielavia hyrcaniae (assembly GCA_033575675.1). Taxonomy (NCBI): domain Eukaryota; kingdom Fungi; phylum Ascomycota; class Sordariomycetes; order Sordariales; family Chaetomiaceae; genus Parathielavia; species Parathielavia hyrcaniae. The sequence goes on from MU863625.1 coordinate 1,307,234, forward strand.
GGGACCCAATATTGTCAATGACTTGAGCGCCGAAGCAACCAGCTCAGAGCTTGCCAAGGTCAAATCGAATCCGATAAACGGCCAGGCGAATGGGCATACCAATGGGCAAGCCAACGGGCACACCGAAGACTCCGACGACTCGGCAGAAACGAATGGCGACCCGACCACCCCCGCGCACAAGAAAGAGGTATGAGCGATAGAAATCCGTCATGGCATGCATGTATTATTATTCAACATACTACATACATACTCTGACCGTTTTCTATCCCTCCCGCTGCCTCCTTCTAACCATGACCACCCCGCAAAAAGGGCTCACAGCTCAACCCCGGCGCGCCGGCCTTCACTCCGCGCTCCATTCCAGCGGCCGTAACCCCGCTGGCGCCGTCCAACAACAGCCCGACTAGACTGCCCCATCATTCCATGGACGGCTTCTTTGACAGCAGGCCTGCGACGCCATCGGTACGCGTCCCCGCCGCCCCGCCGCCCACTCCGGTGCTCCCGCAGGCCCAGCTACCACCGCCCCACCACATCCATTACTTTGCTGCTGCCCCGGTGGTCATGATGCCGGCTTCGTACGCCGCCTTGTTTCACCATGCGCCCCACCCGGCTATGTTTTCTCAGCCCGTGTTGTCGCCGCCGCCGCGGCCGGCGGTGGGGAGGAGGTTTGAGACGGGTGAGAGTAGTGGTGACTCTGTCGAGGAGGTGGAGCGAGACAGAAAGGCGTACAGGAGCTCGGCGGAAGTGAGGGGGTGGCCATCCACGCCATTGCTGGGAAACAACGTGCCAAGGAAGAGGGGGTCGAGAGGGCTGGAGGGGGGAGCTGGTGATGATGGGTCGAAGGGGCGTTTGGGTGTTGGTGGTGGTGGGAAGGAACATGAGGAGGGGGGGGTGGAAGAGGATGAGGAGGAAGAGGAGGAGGAGGAAGGGGGGAGAGGGCCGAGGTATCCTCGGTATTCGAGACGGGTGCAGTCCAAGAGCGAGCCGGGTATTCTGAGGGGGGCGGCACGATGTTATGATGGCTTGCCTGGTAAGTTGCCTGGATTGGCAGAGAGAGAGGGGTCGTCGTCGGGGGGCTGAGGGTATGGCTTCCGGAATGGCTTTTTTTTGGCGCTTATTTTTCCCATCTCGGTATCTTTTCTCTCTCTCTCCCCCTCTCTCCGGTTGCAACTTGCCTGTTGCTACGGACGACGAGGTGTTGGCTAGCCTATTCTTGTGATTTCGGTTATTACACTGTGTTCCGATTATGGAACACTTGGGGGTGGTGTGAGATATATCAGGTGTCGGTGTGCCTAAGTTAGCTGTCGGCTGGGTTTGGAGTCTTGATAAAAGGCCGTGGAGGGGGTGAAACACGTCCGGTGAGATGTTGAAGAAAAGTCAGAGTTACCAAAAGGGGCGATGGGGTAAAATAGGGACAATAGAGTAGCTTAGAGTTGGTTTAGGCTATATGATGTTGGGGGAACGCAAAAATACACGGGCGTCGATACAAGTACAATTGTCTCTCCTAGTTGGGAAGGATTCGTTAGTGCACGATGCCATTTCGACGTATGGTTTACCCTGCGTGCGATATCTAGGGATTGTAAAATTCTGCTTATTGGCCTCCGGATGAGGACTGCTTGGTGAGACAATCGGTTGCTGTGATGTGAAAGTTGGATGGTGAATTTGGATCAAGGCAGTCTCTAGGCGACGACTGAGTATTTGGATGGAGAGAGAGAGATGTGTGAGACTTCGACCGGTTGTCTGAAGAATTCATGGTAAATCTATTAAACCTGCCGACCATCGCCATACGCCATTCATCTACGTCGTTAAGTTTGTCGTCATGTATCCAAGTTGTACGATAAGAGGAACTATGTGTACAACGCTCAAAACACCTTTCTGACCCTTCACCTCCGAAAGTAAATTCTAAACTCCTACGTCAATGTCAAACCCCTTTAACTCCCTTTCTTCACAAACATCATGTCTGTGACAGGTTAGTCACCGGACTCGGAGCGGCAGCACCTCCCTTCTGCCCCCTTGGCTCCGTGATGCCGGCACCACCAAGGACCCCAACGACAAGCTTATTCTCCTGGCGCATCTCCTCTTCTTCCTCCCTGTGCTGCTCGCCATTGCGCTCTCGGCCTCCCATTGACGTCGACGCACCTGCTGCTGCAGCCTCTTTCTCCGCGACTCCATCATCGATATCGACTGTCTTATTCTTCTTCTCCGGCTCCGGCTCCGGCTCCTCCGGCACGACCAGCTCCCCCTCTTCCTCCTTCTTCCTCTTCTTCTTACCCTGCCCCGTGACCCTGTCCACGACGATCCCGGCCTTCTTCCGCGCCTTCAGGTACATCTCGAGCCCGACGAGGACGGCGTAGCTCTTGCTTACGCTCACGCGGCTCATGTCGACGCCGGCCTCGCGGAGGGAGCGGAGGAAGGCCTTGAAGTTGGCCGCAGGGGGGCGGTAGTGGCCCGAAAGCGGGGACAGGCTGGTCAGCCGGCCGTCGCGAATGCGGATCAGCCCCGCGGCCGCGATGCGGCTGCCCTGGAGGAAGGACGAGTGCTGGAAGGCGCCGCTGTTTTTGATGCCGACGTAGAGGCGGAACGAGGTGTCGGCGACGAAGATCCAGGTGTTCTTGCGCACCGTCTTGCGGAGGAGCTTGTTGAGGATAGTGGCGCCGGAGAGGTGGTGGGAAAACTTCTTGGCCGGGGTGGCTGGGCCGGCGGAGGAAGTGTAGCGCGCTGCGTCGGAGGAGGCGATGGATGAGGTGGAGGAGGAGGATGACGATGAAGAGGATCGGGAGGAATGAAAGTCGGTGGTGGTTGTGGTGGTGTCGTCGCCTAGGAGGCTCGTCTGGTTTCCCGAGAAGGGTGCGTAGGCTGGGGTTGGGTCGTCGCTGGGGACTATGCCGTGGACCGAGTCCTTGTACTTGGACGAGGTGTCGATGCGCGCAGCGTTCTTGGCCCAGCAGAGGCGGCCCTCTCCGTCAACCTGGACGAGGTAGTACTGGCGCTCCTCGCGCGAAAGGTAGCGCACCTGTTCGCGGTCGAGGCGTTCGCGTGGGCAGGCGTCAAGGTCAATGTCTTTGCCCTCGCCGTAGTCGAGCCAGAAGAAGAAGTTATCCTTGGTATCGGCGCGTTTCCAGACCTCATGGTATACGAGCAGATTAGTGCCGTAGCGGTGCTTGAGGTCAACCATCTCGAGGAAGTACTGCAGACCCATCATCCTGGCCTCTTGCTTGTGTCGCGCCTTGGCCTCCTCCTTGCGCTTCCTCTTCTCGTCGGAGTTCCTGTGGCCGCTCGAATCGGAATTAAAAGTGGAGGATGAAGACGAGCTACTGCTGCTTGGGTCGGTATCGTCGGCGTCTACGTCTCCTCCAGCGTGGCGGGCAATGGTGGACACCTTCTTCCAGTTCTTTCGGGCGAGAGACGGACGGCTGCCCGGCGGGGTGGGCGACGGCCGGCCGTCGTCGACAAAGGCAGCACGGGCGCGAGGTTTGGTCATCTCTCTCCATTGGGCCTCCCGCACGGCATGGATCCAGCGGGTCGAGGCGTCGATGCCGAGGCCCTTCATCTCGCGGCGCACACGGTAGCCGCGGTAGGTGCGCTGGATCACGGTCGCGGCCTTGGTGCGCAGACCGTCGTCGGCGTCGGCGGGGTGGTGGGCGGCACTGAGCCTGGCGAAGAAGTGGCCATGGCGAGGCTTGCGGTGTTGGGGCGAGGCCGGCGGGGAGGCGGTTGCGGGTCGGAGGGCAGCGTCGATGCTCTGCCGCTGCTTCTCGCGCTGGACGCGTTTCTGTTCGGCCTCCCGCTCGGCCTGGACGTCGGCAATGCGGTGGAACTGCTCTTGTGACGGCACGGCAAGCGAGTCCAGGTACTCTCGGTGGCTTCGCGACGAAAGCGTCGAGTCGATGGAACCTTGGGAGGAAGGGCGCTCTTTCTTTTTCGGCCGGTCTGGTGATGATGGTGGGGCCATCGCAAATGACGTCGTCACCGGCTGCTCCTTGGTGGGGCCGGGGCGTGTCGAGAAGGTTCAGTTCCCTCCTTCACTGACAAGAAATCCGGTAAGGTGTGAAGCGACCAGGAAAGGACATGTATATGCGGAAATGCATGAACCTATGGCATCTCAATCCCATATGGTGTGGAAAGTTGAGCCTACATGCAGATGCACCGCCTTCAAGACTGCACGCACTTCCAACATGGACCCCGCGGGCGTGGGGCTGAGAGGTCCTGGATTTCCCGGCCTCGGCCCTCCCCGACTTCGCCTTCTCGCTCCAACAACACCATCCATTCATTTTCGTCATCGTGATATGCTGATTTGAGACTATTCTCATTGGGTTTACAGGCGGTAATTCATCGTCAAACGTTGAGAAATCCTTTTTATCTCCTCTGGAAGAATACCTGCATGTAAAGAATTGAGCCTTCCAAACCAGGATGACATGCTTGGGCCCCCAGGTGAGATCGCCAGATGTTCTGATGAGGGGTTAATTTTTCAATACCGCAGTTGCGCAGTACCTCAGCTATCCTCCATTTATCCGCTGTCCAATCAACCCGCCGTCAGGATCCTCGTGCTGCTCTACCGGGTATCTCTTAATACATCGTCGAAGAAATGACCTCGTCCCACTCCTTGACCATCTTCAGCGTGCTCTCGCACTTGTTCCTCACCCCCTCGAGACAGTCCGACCCCAGCGGCAGCCGCGCCGGAATCTCGCGCCCCTTGGCCACGCCGTCCCTGGTCAGCACGTCGACAATGACCCTGGCGGACTTGACCACGTCGCCGGGCTGGTTCCCGTCGGCGGCATTCAGGGCCTTGCGCAACTCCTCCGCCCCCGTGCCGTGGTATAGGTCCATCTGCCGCGCTGTCTTGATCCGGTGGTCTGCCCCGCCCCCGGCCCCGGACGACAAGAACCCCGTGCGCGTATACCCGGGCTCGAAGCAGCACACGGTGATGCCAAACGGCCGCAGCTCCTCCGCCAGGCCCTCGGTCAGCCCGCTCACGGCGTACTTGGTGCTGCAGTCTGCCAGCAGGGGTCAACGAGACTGGTTCCTTTCTCTCATGGGAGGTGAGGAGTCAACTCTGTGGCAGACGACTTACAGTAAGCCGCGGCCGGCCCCGACAACCAGCTTCCGAGGCTGCCAAACGTCGCCAGCGCCGCCTGGCCCCCCGGCGCTTTGGCCGCCTCGCGGAGGTAGGGCGCCGCTGCCCGCGCAACGTTGGCCGTGCCAAACACGTTGGTGTCGAACGTGTCAAAGACCTCCTTGTTGCTGTTCCCTTTCCTGTCAGCCGCTGCGATGCGCGAGCAAGGGAGAAGTTCAACTAGGAACCCACCTAGCCTCCTCGACAGTGCCTTCCAAGATATAGCCAGCGCAGTTGACGACATGGGTGATCCGGCCGTGGATGGCGTTTGCCTCGCTGAAGACGGCCGCCAGCTTCTCCTCGTCGCTGGTCACGTCCACGTCCAGCACGGCGGCGCCCGCGTCTTTGAGCTTGCCCAGCCTGGATGTGCTGCGCGCCGTGGCGATGACGTGGTAGCCTCGCGAGAGCGCCTCGTAGGCGATGGCTTCGCCGAAGCCTGAGGAGGCGCCTGTGATGAGGAAGACAGGGGTGATGGTCGTGGTCGACATGGTGGTACGTGACTCGTGAGCAGTGAAGATAACCAAGGTGGTTGTAGTCCGTTGTATTGGTGTTCTGGATGCTGGCTTGTGATGGTGAAGCTTGAACATGAGCGCCAGGTCGTGCCCGGCTGCTTTATACCCGTCATCTTGTTGGCGAGGTTCGACTTGGCTCTCGCCTCATGTCCTTGGGGTTGGCGAGAAAACCCCAGTTCAAATAAGTCCGAAGCTGGGGATTGTGATGCTATCGCCGATACCTCCGTATGCAGTTGTAACCTATTTGAAGAGCAATCGATCATGGAGGCAAGGATTTGCGCCAAAAGGAGCGAGAAGACACGACCTAGGTCTGTCGGGGCTATCAACCTTGTTAAAATTCGCAAGAGAATGTACCCAAAGTCGGCACTCGGCAAACACACATCGCCAAGATGCTTAACGCCGAAGCGGACAATCCCTGGTGTACGAAGCATAAGTACAGAGTTCTTGTACAACCTCACGTTATCGCCGAAACAGACTACACCTCAAGTAAACCTTGACGTCGTGGTAGATATGAACCTTGAGGTACGGAGCACAACTAGCTCCGTTCCATCTTGTTTTTCTCTTGGGCCTGGCACGATCCATGAGCAACCATGAGGAAGAGAGAGCGGAGAACTCAAACATTCCTACTCACGGGCTGGCGGTCTTGCAGTCAAGAGCCACTGGAGAAGATACACCGGCTCCTAAATGCTGAACAAATAAACCGACAATTCCACCTGCCAATGCAAACGGCCAACATCCCAGATTCCCCAAGCCAGGTCCCTCAGAATACATACATGCAAAGACACAAACTTTGTTGTCGACATTCCCCTCCGTCGAGCCCAAAGGCTTGAACTCAACTACCGCGACATCTGCCGCGAGAAGCAAGTGCCGAGTAACCCTCCTCTTTCATCTTCAGGTCAAGGTAGCTCGCGTGGGTTGCGGGTTGGTTGTCTTGGTTCCAGGTTGTTTGAGGCTGTACCTGACTGAGCTGATCGGGTTAGCGAGGATCAATGAGAAGAAACCAATACATATCAACATGTACTCACACCTTTCCGACTCAACGGCAGCGTCCTCATTCCTCTTCCTCGCCGGCCCCCTCAATCGCGGACTCCCAAAAGTCAAAGAGCCCCTTTCCGTCAAGATAGCGCTTCCTTGTCCAAGGGTCGAACCCGCTGCCAAGCTGTGAGCGGCACATCTTACACGATTTGCCCTGATTCTCGTGCGCCTTGCTGCGTAACTTGGCTGGATACTCGCGAAATCGGCCAAGCAGGGCGTCGCGTACGTTGTCCCGGAATAGAAACTCCCAGGTGAACGCCTTGTCTGCGACCTTGAAGACATGGAGGTCGTATAAGTCGGGGTATTCGGGGCGAATGCGCTGCAGGAAATAGAAGATGCCGAGAGGACCAAGATCGCGTGTGTCATGCTTCATTTTAACGAGCTCATAAAGACGGTCGAGGTTGTGGAAGTACGACTCAGGAGAACAGGTGCTTTTGTCGCTTTCCAGGAGTTTAAAAAACCTCGACCAGCTCATTTTCCAGCTGGTACCGAGTGCCTGAGGCCTCCAAGATCATCTGATATGTTGTCCTCGGGGCTGCATCTTGAGGAGTCCAGCCAAGGCACCGCATGCGGACCAGGACGTCGGTTCCTTGAGTCGATGCCAACATCAGCTCGATGATATCCTGCCGATCGATTCTTCATTGCTCTTTCTCGGCCTCGTGCTCGGCCTCTGGAACATGATCCTCGATGTAGCGGTACAAGCTGTTCCGAACCAACGAGGTCTGCAACATCATCTTCAATTTCTCGCGATCATGGATTTCGACTGCAGGAGAATCTGCGTCACGCACAACCGGCAAAGGAGTGAGGGTACGCCGCTGTCGTGTCGTCTGGCGCGTGGCCTCGTCGATCTTAGCTGCGAGTTGCTGATTTTGTGCCGCCGTGCGTGCCACGATGTCGGACAACTAAGCCGTCAAATGTGCGCTTTGTTGAAGCTCGCGGGATGCCTTGGCCAGACTTTTGGACAGCTGAAAGATTACCTCCGCAGAGGGTTTCTCATCGGACAGCTGGGCTTCCGGCTGGTGGCGTTGTTTGCGCCTAGACATCTTGTGGGCGGGCCTGAAACGCCAGGGCTGTCGACTTTGTCGAACGAGGAGTTGGCTGCAGGCCTCGTTGCTCGATGATTGACAGGGCTCGGAAAGAAGGCGGAAAGAAAAACTGAGCTGTCTGTTTGGACAGGACTTTGACGGCAGTGCTTTGCCTGGCTGTTTTTCCGTGGCGAGCTGCCAGTGCCCGCAGCGGGGGACGGACGACTAGGTACTTTGGTGTTGGCTGCGAGGGGGTTTCTGGATTGAATGCGATTAAAATCGACCGCCAGCTCTTGATTTGCTCTCTTGACTAGAATCTTCACAGACCGGTCGTCAGCAATGACGGCATGGTGGTAGTGCTGTGATGGGGATGAACGAACAGGTCAGTGGGCGCAGAGCTGTTGGCGAGAAAACTCCTTCTTGTGATTTGTGAGGAGTCAGAAACCCAGCCAGCAACCGAATGTCCCAAAGGCGTTGTTTCAAAAGACTGAAGGTGAGTCTGAGCAGGTGGCAGTGCTCGCTTGTATTTCTCCTGCGGGCGAGAAGGGGGGGGGGGGAGGGGTTATCGAGACTGCTCGTGCCAGCCAAGGAAGGAGATGGTATTTCCAGTAACTGGCTGAGTGAAGTTGGGGAAGATGAAATATTGAGGATTGGATAAAAACACAACAGCTCTGTTCCAATTCCAATGTTTTCATCCGATCTTCTCTCTTTTTTTGCGCTCGATCTGGGTAGCTCGAGTCACACAAGAATAAGGTACCATCCAGACTCAACACCGAGCTCCAAAGTTGTCAGGGGAGACGGGTGAGCATCAAGTATCCCTAGTATCATCCTTCCTTTTCCAGAGAGACTGATCCTTGAGAAACAGGAGAGGATACACTGGAGACTATGGTTGTGAGTTTCCATCCGGTTTTAAGTGGCCTTACTTGTCTGTGTCTATCAGCTGCTCGGCACTTAGAAGTCAAAGTGTCGTTATGTTCTTTCGTCTGCAAGTGTCTTCTTCTGTTATTTTCCCCATTCTTGAATTTTAGCCCCTATATTGACTTTGCTCTGAAAACAAACGAGGGTTGGATGGGTGATGATATTTACACAGTAGAGGATCATCCCTGCACACGCATAGCATGTTATGCACGCAAACGGCTAGCCACGGTACAGTTATCAGAAACACAATCACTTCCCGTTACAGATACGGCGTTCAGTCAATCCGTCTTCAATACTGTACACGTTGCTGTTCACACTCTTTCAAGTGTCGACACTTCTCACTGAAACTCCGCCAATCTCATCATGAGATGATCTTCAAGACGGCATACTGTGTATAGCAGGGAGACCAGTGTTTCTCCGAGGATGCTCTCGGGTCATCTGCACAGGCTAGCCACTGCACCGCGCAGCGCCTCCGAATAACGATGAGGCCCGTTTTCACCTCCCTGGTCCTCCTCGCGAGCCAGATCCAGCCCTCGCTCACTTACACCCTTCTCTCCAACCACTCCCTGCAGCACCTCATCCCCCCACCCCCGGTCTCGGCCTCCACCTCGCCAGACCCCGACTTTGACCCCGTCCACAGCGCCCTCCTGGCGCCCATCCTGCGCTCCCGCGTGCCGGGCACGCCGGGCCACGCCGCGGTGCAGCACCACCTCACCGCCTTCGTCCGCGCCTACCTGCACCCGTCGTGGCAGGTCTCGTGGCACAACACCACGTCGACGACCCCGGCGACGGGCGACCGCCAGGTGCCGTTCCAGAACCTCGTCCTGCGCCGCGACCCGCCGTGGGTCGGCACCGGCCCCGGCGCGGGGGCCGACGGCGAGGTCGCTCGCCTGACGCTCGCCGCGCACTACGACAGCCTGTACCGGCCCGAGGGGTTCGTCGGCGCCATCGACAGCGCCGTGCCCTGCGCGCTGCTGCTGTTTGCTGCGCGGGCGGTGGATGAGGCGCTGACGAGGCGGTGGGAGAGGATGGAGGGCGGCGGTGATGGCGGTGGTGGGCTGGAGGAGGAGAAGGGGGTGCAGATCTTGTTGCTGGATGGGGAGGAGGCTTGGGTGGAGTGGAGCCAGGCGGATAGTTTGTACGGGTCACGGTAAGTACTTCAACTGTCCCAGTGTGATGAATGTTTATGAAGAAGCTGACAGATGGGCAGGGCGCTTGCAGAGGCGTGGGAGGGCACGCGGTACGAGGCTGGAAGTAGCTTCTCGACGCCGCTAGAAGCCATCAGCTTGTTTGTGCTGCTGGACTTGCTCGGCGCGGCGGAGCCGAATATCCCGTCGTATTTTCCCAGCACGCACTGGGCGTACCAGCATGTGGCCGTGATTGAGGACAGACTGCGGAAGTTGGGCGTGCTGGAGACGAAGCCGAGGAGGCCGTTTCTGGCGGAGGGGGACAAGGAGGGGGTGCAGTTCAGGGGCTTTGTGGAGGACGATCATGTCCCGTTCATGCAGAGGGGCGTTGAGATTCTGCACATCATCCCCACGCCGTTCCCGCCGGTTTGGCATACCATGGACGACGACGGGAACCATCTCGACGTGCCAACCATCCGGGACTGGGCGAGGATTATGACCGCGTTTGTGGCCGAGTGGATGGATCTGGAGGGCTGGCTTCCAGAAGCAGACCCAGGGAGAACAGAGAGCAGGTACCCCGAGAAGGACGAATTGTAACTCAAGCACCTTGGGTAGATACAGTACCTTACTGTTCAAGTTCTTTTACAGTCTTTGTTGAGGAGCTATGCTACCCTAACCCTGGATCTCGAATTCTCAACGCGGACCCTGTCACTGCCAATGCTGGGGCAGCCGATGACGATGCTTCATCCCATCCAACCCAAGGTCTTGGCAAGATTCTCGGAAACATCACTGTGTATACTTTCTTGAACTGGTACAAGTTTGCGCTCCACGCCGAGTGCTTTGCGCGACAACAGCTATATGCTCACCCTGTCCTACCACTGCCAGCGGAAACTGCGTACGCACTGAAACAACGAGCAGTCAATCTTTGCGACCCTTCACCAACGTTTCCCGCGAGGTCCGCGCCCGCACCTTCACGAGCGACTTGAACTCCCACTTTTGCGCTGTCGCAACAGTTGCAGCGCGTCAAAAACAACCGTGCGGAGAGGCTCGGAGCTCATAGACGATACGTGAGGTAGCATTACCTCAATGGCTTGAATGGCATCGGGACACGAGCAAGAACACTCTCCACAGCACCGGGCGCAACAACCACAAGAACACCTCTCATCGAGCATGCGCAATGGCAAGTCCATGGCCGCCGATGCAGATGCCGAGGAGGACGCTCCAAGTCATGCGCCCGTGACCAGCGTCGCACAACCCTCCAGTCCATCTCGCGAACCAGACACCAATCGACCGGCGCTGTTTCCTGAAGACGACGACGACGATAACGCCTCCATCCCATCCGACGTCCCCCCAGAACAAGAACAAGTGACGTCCCCAGCAAGCGTCTCAGTACCTCCATATTGGTCCGACCCCCACGCCCACCAACCAACACAAACCCACCTCGAGGCGCACGGCCACCGCCACGCGCGCGCCGTCTCGAGTTCCTCGGTCGAATCGGTCCTGCCGCCGGGAGCCATCACGCTGCAAGACAACGAGCGGGACGACGACGATGGCGCCGACAACAACAACAACAACGAGTACACGGGCCGGCGCAGCAACAGCAGCGAGCTGTACGGGCGGGACCGCAACCGGGCGTGCTGGGCGCGCGGTGTGCAGGTGACCGACTCCGTCCTGGTGAACGGGAGCACGACGAATTTCGGGGCATTTGTGGTCTGGAATATACGGGTCGAGACCCTAAACGTGCGTTTCCTTTCTCTTTCTCTTTGCATTTCTCTTCCTAGGGAAAACGAAGGGATACCAAGTGTGGGAATACAAGACAACTGACTGACAGCCGGCCAGGGCTCTCGCATGAACATCCGCAAGCGGTACTCGGAGTTCGACGACCTCCGCCGGCGGCTGGTCCAGACCTTTCCCAACTTCGAGGCGGCCGTGCCGGCGCTGCCGCCCAAGAGCGTGCTGAAGCGGTTTCAGCCGCGCTTCCTTGAGAAGCGGAGGGCAGGGCTGCAGTACTTCTTAAAGTAGGTTATGGGGGAACCCAGCCTGGCCGGCCCTCTGACTTGTTGCTGACCCGATACAGCTGTATCCTGCTCAACCCCGAATTTTCCGGCTCGCCCGTCCTGAAGGAGTTCCTTTTCTCATGACCCGAACCGGCCGGGATATTGCATACATTTTGTAACGAAGACACGACTCGGCATAATGATAATCTTGGAATGACTCGTTTTCCCCGCGGTTGCGGCGATGTGGTCAGCGTGTTGCAGCTAGATATTTTCACTGAGAACAGCGCAGGGCTGAGGCCTACGGTATACTTCATCGTTTTCCCTCTCGAGAAATGCTAGCCCTATACACCAGCAGTCTCATGCTCTTGGTTATTCCCGTGTCATTAAGTCTATACGCTTGATCCGCTTCAGTACACTATTACTAACCCAGACATACCAATCCAGTACTTCCAAAAACGGCTGGTATGTGCCAGCGCTGGCACAAGGGCCGGTGCCATCCATGCCAGTGACTCTTAAACAACGCCGTGCTCCCATGCAAAACCCAATGCCAAAGCCAATCCGCAACTCTAACTTAGGCGACTTGTAGATGTTGAATGACCTGCCTCCCTTCCCTTGCTCCCAACCACCAAAACCCCTTTTGAAATCACTCCCAGATTCGCCTCCCTCTCACGCCACCTTCTTCCCATTCGCAGCCGCCGCCGCATCCGCAGCCCTCCTCGCATTCTCCCTCTGCTTCTCATACGGAATCGTCAAGCAGTTGATCCCCAGGAACCGGCAAATGCTCGTCGTGACCAGCCACGCCCACCGGCAGTACACGACGGCGGCAAAGACCAGGTAGGCCAGCAGGTACGCGTACTCTGTCTCGGCCGAGACGGCGGGCAGCCCGAGCCGCGGCAAGTTGCCCAGCACCGCACCGCCGACCAGCGGCCAGAGCATGACGGTCCAGTAGGGGAAAGGCTGGCGCGTGAGGTGCGCCAGAATCATCTTGGTCGTCATGCGGCCAAACACGAAGCTCATGATGATGCAGAACAGCACCAAGTGGTTCTCGGCGCGGACGGTCGAGTGCGGCGAGTAGAGCCAGGCGCCGATGGAGAGGGTGTAGACGGCCATCGGGGTCCACTCGAGGAACACGGGCGCGACGGGCAGGCCGCGGGCGCGGCGCGCCCGGACCACGTTGAGGATGCAGAAGGGGATGTGGGTGAAGAGCAGCGAGGCGATGATGACGGCCACCCAGACGTCGCGGATCGAGAGGTCGGCGAGGACGTCATCGGGGATGCCGAGGGAGCCGAGCACGCCGATGCGCGGGCCGACGAGCTTGACCAGGGGGTCGGTCCAGATCGCCGGGCCGTAGTAGCCCGAGAGGATCATGACGGAGCAGGCGATCAAGAGGCCCTCGGTCGGGCCGTTGATGTAACCCAGGTAGAGGGTGTGGGTGTGGTACGTCTCCCAGGTGGAGAAGAACATGGGCAGGCAGGGGCAGAGGGCGGTGAAGACGCCCGACTTGGAGGTTCCGAGGCCCATGGCGGCCGTCTCGAGCAGGCTGGCGAGGGTGCAGTTGAGGCTGTCGATGCCGTGGTCGAAGAGCTCGCCGAGGCCGCTCGACGTGCCGGTGCGGCGGGCCTGCTTGCCGTCGACGTTGTCGAAGGTTTGGTACATGAACAGTCCGAAGGCGAAGCTGTAGTATACCCATGGCGGCGCCTGGAGAGTCAGCGCGGAAGCTGGAGGAGGGACGGTAGGCTAGGGGAGGCTTACAGGTCCTTCAAGATCCGGCATCATAACCACCAACAGGCCAACGTTGAAGATGATGCACATGAACCCGAGGAGGGTCACCATGTTTGGGGCCAGCCATAGCGGTAGTAGCTCGACAAAAGCGTTCCACTGTTCCAGTCAGCCGTGTGCTCGCCAGGCAAAAGTCCCAAGCTCTGCTGTCCTGTATGAAGCTTCCATCCCGGCGGGGGCGGGGACAGCGCGTACGTATGGCCTTAGGATGTAGTGCGAGATGGGCGACTTGTCGACAGCCGAGTATTTGTACGATTTGAGGTGATTGAGGGCATCTTCCGAGACGCACTCGGCGGCGGCATCTTCTGTTGCGTGGACGACATGGTCAGCATGGATCGGCGGATGGCTTCGGATTCTGGACTGTGCTTGGAAGAGCAGCAGGTCGGAAAGGTGGGGCAGGGGTCTTTTGCTCACTGCTATTGTTGGCAGCCATAATTCGGCTGACGGTCTCGGTCTGGCAAACCGATGCCGATGTCGCTCCCTTATGCTCTCGTTGCCTATGATCGCGCGGAGCTCTGTCGGTTTTCAAATAAGATTGTCAAAAGTCGGGCTGGGTGTGTGAGGAAATGGGGTGGAAACTAATAAGGGAGGAAAGAATCGGGGGTCCGGCGCAACACCTTGATAACTAGTTGAACGGAGTAGGACGTGACTAGCCGACGCGTACGTCGTTGGTGGACATATGTCGCGATTAAAAGCCCCGACTCGTTGGTCTTCCCAGGTTCCACATCTCCTCAAGTCTTCAACAATCTGGTTTCTCGTTGGTAAAATAATAAAAGTCACTCTCCAACATTGCTCCCCAAAGCTCTTCCCAAGTCGGGATCCACTCTACCCGCCTCTGCCAATTAGCCTGACACGTGAAAGCGTGCGGTGGGCGGTGAAGCTCCGATTTGCTGGCCGGCAGCTGGCCAAGCCTGAGCAGCAGCAGCCCGGGGGTTCAGTTTCATCATGGCCGGAGCGGCGATGAACAAGTTGCCCGAAGTGGCATTGGCGAGTCAGGAAACTTCTGCAGAGCCTGAAGTAACTCTAGGAACTAAATATCAGACGGGGAGCAACCAATGAAATGGTGACGGGATCAGATGGGCTGAAACGACTGTAAGGCAATGCAGGCAACCGATGAACCAAGTTTGATGGTGCCTGTCATGCTGATCCACTAATGCAACGTCCCAGCTAGACAAGAGTTAAAGATTAACCGATACCCATGGTCAACACTGTTTCCAATTCGCTGTCTGCGACGCCAACTCAACACCCGCTTTCTCCAACAAAGCCTCTTGTGCCAACCTGTCCCAACTGACTCGGACGGCAAACCAGGGGGTTCCTTCGACCAAGTACCCTCCTTATATTAACCCGCTGTCTCTATCCCAGAACCCACTTCCCTTTCTTCAGCTTCAATGTCGCTTCCAGCAATGCTATTCGTCTAAGCCAGCATAGCGATCCCAGCGAACAAGCCGCCAATCAACACTGCAAAACCGACCGAGTCGCCGAAGCGCAGCGCGCTGGAGCCGCTGCTGCCGGTACTGCTACCGGCAGCGGAGTTGGAACCATCGCCGAGGCCGCTGTAAACCTGGTTGGTGGGCGTAGCTGAGGCTGTGGCCGTTGATGAGGTGGTCGAGGCCGTGGTCGTCGCGTTGCCTTTGGGCGGGTCCAGGGCACCGCAGGGGTGGTCCGCACGGCAGGAGTCTGAGCACAGATTGTCGTTGCCGCACGCCGTCACGCACTGGGTGCCCCACTCGGTGCACGTGAAGTACGGCATGGTCATGGTATACTGGGTGATATTGGGCTGCTTGCCGTCGCTGCAGACGCAGCCGTACCGGAGGGTTTCCTACACGGGGTTTTGTTAGCCGGCTGCCGGCACACAACATCCCTATGGACTCCTAGTTGGTTGCAGGCGGGGGAAAGCAGGGCAAACGTACGGGATCGCATTCGTTGACGTTCGGTGCGCCGACTGAGGTCTGGAGGCAGATGGGCCCACAGTTGGCTATCTGGGAATTGCACCACGCCACTGCGACGGTCGTCAGCTATTGCGTCTTGAATACTCGGCAGGCAGGTCGGGCCTACTCCTCAGTTGCAGCGGCACGGTTTCGGGTTTGATCCAGTAGTCGGCTGAGACGACAATGGCGCTGGCGACAGCCAAGAGGACTGTTCGAAACGGGACCATTGTGAACGACGGTTGCGAGTAGCTGGTCGGAGGTTGGTTGATTTTGTTGCAGAGAAAGGTTGCAGAGATATAACCGCTTGCTGTTCAGGGTACGTGAGCAATTTGACCCCAATCCTCAGACAATAGACAATAGCAACAGCACGAAGTTGCCGCAGAGATGGGCGTGCATTCCAGCGGGTCAGACAGAGGGTATCGACGGACTCACCTCAGCACGACGGGAGTCCTAACAGCCAGACGTCGGAAAAGGGGCCGAGATATTAGTATGAAGAAATTAGAGCACGGTGGAAGCCGGGCTCAATGAATCGATATGCAAACGAAGGCGAGAAATAATAATTATAAGCTTCGAAGACCGGCGCACTTAAAACGAGTGGTAGCACGCAGCTTTCGAGAGATGGCAGAAAACGGCACGGAAGAAAGGAGCGAGCTGGCATGAAGAAAAGCGACTCTAGCGCTCGAGCGACCCCAGATGCGGTGTGGATGTCAATAAGCACCTTCCAAGCCCACAGTGCCCCGGATTGGACGCGGGATTTGGGCAGCTCAATCAACGAAAAGCTCTCGTGATTGGCCGATCGCGGGCTGTCCCTGCCATCCCTGCCATTCCGCTGCTTCCTCTGCCGCCACAGTCCAGGGATCAGGAGCGGCATCTGGAACTTGAAGCATCCCATGATCCCAATGATCACACGAAGCAGCCGAGGCAGCACTGCAATGTTTAAAACCTCGGATCTGCAGAGGGAGCTTGGGCGCACGGAGTGTCGTTTGCGTCACGGTTTTGGCATCTCTCTATCTCGGACCAGTCCGACTGCGAACCGGCAACTCGCGACCGGCAGGTGCCCTGTCAGCCTGTGAACCGCCGCCACCTTGGACCCGATTCGGAGTCACAGCTCGAAGATTGTTTGTGGCGTTCCCGCCTCGTGAGCCCAACTGATGCTCGTCCGATATCGTGAGGGCACTGATCTGAACGGTGCTGCCTGACGAGTGGCACTGCGTTACTACCTTGACGTCGGGTTGTGCCTCTAGATGGCGGCGTGGCGCGATGCTGCGCCGATTCCCTCGGGACGACCTCACTCGGCTGCGTAATTTGAGGGATGCTCCCAGGTAAGGTAGCGTAGGTATCTAGGTATCTGCGACACAGAAGGAGACGGCATTTTTGGTATTCTCGTCCGCTTACTCCTTGCTGTGACCTTCGTACTGCCAGGTGTCGGAGGTGCGATGGAAGGATGACACGACCCCGCCAGAAGTTGCCCCTCCTGTTGGTGTTCGTGATAGGTCTGATATGTCGACTGACCCGGAGTTGCATGCGGTTGTGTATACGAGGGACGATACCACCATCAACAACATGTGAGCCCCAGCTTCTCGACCGCACAGCCGCTTGTCGCGTTCGTATTTCCCTGGCCTCCTCGCATCCTGTCTTCTACAGATCTTTCCAAGGTCTTGTCATGTGGGAGAGATCTGGATCCTTCCATGTTCGAGATGCGATCCGGCTTGCCCGCTGTGCCGGATGCCGCTGCGGGGCTCGGCGGTCAGTTGGCCCGGTTCAAGCCGGGCATGCAGTATCACGAGCAGGTCATGAGAAGCTGACATGCAGAGGTGAGTCTCAGCGATGCCATTGGCGCGTATATCATTACTCAAGATATACTACTTTCGAAGTTCATGGAGAAGACGACAACCCAGACAGTCCAGTCCAGACGCTTGTTCAGTTGTATATTTACTCAGCTTATCGGCGTTACGCAGTGAGCTCCGATGCTCAAGCCACGAGGCCGGAGCTCAAAGATGTACGCGGAAACAACTCTCACAGTCCCGCTCTCAGACTCCAGCTACCGAGTCCCTAAAGGTATCTCATGCAGAATGGCGTAACGGTGTATAGCGCCGACTGAAACGCAGCTGTTGTGACTCCTTGCTCATCCGGCTTGCCACGTGAGTTCTTAGCGGCTGTGCGGGCGTCAGACACATTCAAGTTCTTGAAAATTGGGTTCAACACCTCCTCCAGCAAGCAGCCATTGTGTTTAGGAGAGCGCAGATCGGCATCGAGGTTTTGGGTTGAATTCTTGACGATGTTCATCGAGTCTTGGGTCCCAGTCTGAGAGAAGACCAGTTTCAAGATTGCATTTCCCAATCTGGAATGGTTGGTGAATGGGGCAGCCTGGGCTTTTCATGGCGCCTTGGCAATGTGGGCCGTGCATGGCCGGGGAACTTCAGCTGAACAAGTGTCCAGTTTCGGAAGCAACCGTGGTCAGCCTTGCCCAGCTTCCGGCAATCGAGTGTTCTAGCACCACAACCATTCACCATGCGAATTTCACAGTGTATCGCCCCCGCGCTGCTGCTCCTCGCAGCAGGAGCTGCTCAGGCCGCCTCTGCCTGGGGGTTTGATGACGGCAGTATCTCGGTGGTTGCAAAAAAGTCGGCCGAGACCGTCAAGGAGAAGTGAGCACTTCCCTGCGGCCACTTGATCATCTATCCAACAGATACTGACAGCCATTGCTTCTTCAGGCTCAATCAAAAGGCGCCTCTCTCGAAACCAGTATCCCTTGGGAACACCGATACGCTAAAGCTGAGCTTGACGGCCAAGGACAATGGCAAGGGCAAGCGGCCACATCAGGCATTCCTGGTGATACAAGAGCAGGACTCGGGGCTTGAGGCACCGTTTCCACTGACGGTGAAAGAGACCGGGAAGGCTGCTGTTCAGATTGTGAGGGATCTGTCGGGCCCCATTGGCGACACGACTTGCTGACGTTGTGATCGCAGTCGCACAAGGACCTCCCCATCCAACTCCTCCTCTCTGCCAAGCCGCTCAAAGCATTCGTCGTGCTCGCCTCCTTCGGCTCGGCCCAGGGCCTCAGCACTCCCGTTTTCGAGGTCAAGATTGAGACAGACGCAAACGCCCCGCCTCCGGCCTACGAGGAACCTCTCCGCTACGGCAAGAAGCCCGAGATCCAGCACGTTTTCCGCGCTGATGCGAAGAGCCCGCCCAAGGTCATATCGCTCTTCTTTGCCTTGGCCGTGCTTGCGACGCTCCCTGCCTTGCTCATTGGTGTAAGTGATGCCTCGGTGCCTGCGTGGGAAACCTATGCTGATTTGGGACAACAGTGGATTTACCTCGGAGGGAATGTCAACCACCTCTCCAAGGCGATTGGCCCCGCACCGCTATCGCACGCTACCTTCTTTGGGTCCATCGTGGCCATGGAGTTTGTCTTTTTCATGTACTACACGAGCTGGAACCTGTTTCAGACACTCCCTGTCATCGCTGTCATCTCTGCCGCTACCGTGCTCAGCGGCACCAAGGCTCTGGGAGAGGTCCAGAGCAGGAGACTTGCGGGAGAGCGTTAAGCAGCACCTGGCTTGTTAGGGGACACTGGTAAAGCGGGACACTTGTGTAATGCAATGTGCACTTGGGCTCATCATCTGTATTATCCAAGAGATTTGGGCGTGATTTTTGCTCTGCGCTGGAATTCGATGCTGTTGACACACCTCACTCAGGCTTGAATACGTAGAAACTTGAAATGTTTGGTTCAAACTTTGTTGCGGCCGGCAAGCCTGGTCCAATCAGGGCTTGGCGTCCCAGCTCGAAGCCCCACCATCGGCGGTTGCGCTCCACCTTGACCCCTGCAAGTAAACAAATGGCCTCGATCGCGTCCCTCGTCACCGACAGTTGCTCAACAGTCAAACCCGACCTCGCGACTGCTTCTTTTTAGCATTGTGCACCATTCCACGTTTGCGGGAAACTGCCATCCAACGTGTCAGTACACAGTAGTACCATGCGGCTTCGAACTGCACTCGGCACCGAACGCACTTTCTCCCTTTGTTGTCCACGACTCGAGATCTTTGGAACCACCCACTAGTGACGGGACCGACTTCCGCTTCGCTTCAGCTCGACAGTCGACCATCGACAGGCGCTCGTCTGCTCTCGGGCGCACCTGCTGCTCATTCAGCCACCTCCCTGGACCGTCGCCCTCGGCGCGCCCTCGGCAGGCTCACCATGGACATCAATAGCAATACCCGAGGCAATCATGCCACTAGCAAGCCCAAGCATATTTCTAGACTTAGAAAAGAAATGCTTCAGCATCGTATGCACCAGAACCCCTTCAGGTCGCCACCGTCATCTACCGGCTCCCACGATACCGTCAGCACTACTACTGAGGAACTTACCCAGAACCTGTCCGACTTTTCCTTCAGTCCCGACGGGGAGGGTACCCGCCGCCTGGGCGACGACGCGCAGCTCCCCTCGTCCAAGAGGCACGCTTCACGATCAGGCCGCTTTGGCTCGAACCACATGGACACAGTCCTCAACACGTCGGCCATTGCTCGCACGTTCCCCGAATGGAGTGGCCTCTTGACCAAGGACAACCTGACTGCCACTGAAACTGTCGACATGGCCGCGCCTTCCAAGCCCGTTTCTGCCTCGCCGGGGGGAAAGGAGAACATGCCCCCGGCTAAGGAACGCGCCGATGAGCACACATTCGACATGGTGGCCGACTCGAAGAGAAAGCGTTTCCGCGTTGACCTCCAGGCTCGTGTCGAGAACGAGTCCGACTGCTCCACAATCCTCTCCCTCACGCCGGCCCGGCCTGTCTCTGGTCGCTCTCGCTTTGCCGCTGCTCAGCCGGACGCTACGCCGTCTCCGGAGCCCGCCAAGCGCTCTCTCGAGGACATGATCTCAAAGATTCGCACCGAAAAGCAAACCACCAACCGCGATACCACCCCTAAGCGCTCTCCCGCCATCCAAACCATTCACGAGACCCCGGCTCTGACCGCTGGGATGGATAACACCACAACCCCCACCCGCTCCTTCTTCTTACCATCCTTCCGCCATCTCCCAGACTGGACGTCCGGCACTCTCAAGTTTAGCACTATGAAGAACGGCGTCCCCGTCTTTGTCAGATCCGCCAAGGGTGATGTGCGTCTGGACCAATATGGGAGGGATCACGACGAAGTCCGCACCGTCGGCATCAGCAAGGAGGACGAGGAGATCTTCGTCTCCATGGATAAGCTCCAGGAGGAAGTCCGCGAACTCCATGACCACGACGCCATGCTCCAGCGCGAGGCGGAGAAGTTGCAGCGCGAGGTCAATTTGCTCCAAGCCGAGCTTAAGAGGCTCAAGACCCGGAAGCTCTCGGATAGTGCCATTGGTTCAGAATCCGACGCCTCATTCAGGCGCAGCGGCGGGCAGAACGAGAATCTAGACTACGAGATTGCTCAGCTGCGCCATCGTCTCGATCAGGCTAGTAGGCAGGTCGGCGTCAACGACATCCACAGTGCTGCGCTCGCGGCAGAGCGTGATGAGGCCCTGCACCAGGTCTCGCTTGCCCGCGAGCGGGCCACAAGACTCCAGGCCGAGCTGGAGGCCACACAAAGGGACCTGGAGTCATCTCTCCACCTTCTGCAGGAGAAGGAGGACCTGCAGCTGGAGTACGAGTCCTTGCACGCCCAGAACCAGACACTCAAAAAGCAACACGACGCCGCGCTTCAGAACAACAAGACTCTTGCTGCCGAAAACGACAAGCTTCGCCGGGAGCTCAATGTGGTTCAAAAGGATCTCCGCATGGCTCGTGAGGAGCTCGAGTCCCTTCGCAAGCAATGCGAGGCCGTGCAAAAGGAGAAGCGGCATCTCGCGGAGGACCACGCCAGCATGGAGCGTAACAACGAAAATTACTTCAAGGAGAACAAGAAGCTGCAGGCACAAGTCGCCGCGCGGGACCAACACATTGCTGATCTGAAGAAGGGCATCAGCTCCCGAGACAAGATGCTCGATAACATCCAGGGTCTGACCTCGGACACGGCCATTCTTGAGCTAAACGCCGAGTTGGATGCCGAAGTCCAGCTCCTGCATGACAGAGTCGAACACCAGGCGGCCGAACTGCGTAAAAAGGACGGCGAGATCAGTGTAAAGGACGGTCGGATTCGCTCCCTCAAGGAACAAAATCTAGACCTGTCTATCGACAACGAGCGCCTTCGGGAGGAAATCCAGCGCTTTCGTGGAGAGCACGACGAAGTGAGGAGCCAGTGGGCCGACGAAAGGGAGAAGGCGGGTCGCTCAAACCATCCCCTCTCCAAGAACGCCGTCAGTATCGATGCAGACGACCGCGTCGGCTTGGACGACGGCTTCAAGGAGAGGGAAGCGGCTCTCCTGAAGAAACTCGAGCGCAGGGAGGCAGCCGTCTTGAAGGTCAAGCGCCTGTCCAGCAAGATCAGCGAGATTGCGGAACAAGAGTTCACAGGGAAGTCGGTCAAGGTTGCGCGCATCGTTGAGCCAAAGGAGATGCCGACGGCTACAAACGAGTCGACGGGAAAAAGCAGCGCTGTCAACGTCGACGATGATCCGACAAGGGAGCTTCATTTCACAGAGGATTCGGACTTCGCGAGCGTGATGGAGGGCGAAATTATCAAGCTGAGGCAGTCTTATCGGGAGCTTCAGGATCGAAGGCAACAGGAGCTTGAGATCACCGACCATTCGCTGCCACCGCTCCCTCCGTCGCTGCAACGAAGCAAATCCGACAGCCGTGTCCTTTTCAAGGCGGCTCAGTCCAAGGCTCAGCTCACCGGCATTCTCAAGAAGTCTAGTCAGTTTGAGGATACCGGCCGCTTCAGCGTCAAGTCTGCGCTGAGCATGGTCAGCCAGCAGACGGAGGCCGAGGCTGGCGACACGGTGCACAGCCGAAGGTCGTCGATACATACCACCCAGGACCTTTCCCGCCCTGCCTCACGAGCGCGCCGCAACTCCGAGGCCGACCGGGAGGCGACTGAGCCCAACATGACGTCCGCCTTCTTCATGCCCGACATAACACTCGAGGGTAATAAGCAAGGCGCCGCCAAGGACCTGCCCCTCCCGTCGCTCAGCAAGGCCGCCCGCCGCGTGCTGGACGGCATCTGCCAGCACAGCTCTGTCAACTGCAACATTTGTGTCCGGATCGCCGCCCACGGCAACAAGCACTCTACCGCGGCCAACCCGGCCACCGCCACTGCCACCACCAACAACAAAATCCTGGTCACGTCCGAGGACATCAAACGCGGCAAAAAGACCGTGTCGGCCGAGAAGCCCGTCCCGGTCTCGGACCGCCCTCTGGAGCGCCCCGCTGCGGTCCCGGTGACTTCGGAACCCACGGTCCGCCCGTCGATGCCGCCGGGCGAGGCGCTCGCCATCCTGATCAAGGAAACGCAGGACGAGATTGACCACCTGCAGATGGAGCTCAAGGGGCTCAACGAGTGCTACTTTGCGCTCGACAAGGCGGTGGGCATGCGCGAGCGGCGGCGGGTCATGGGCGAGATGAAGAGGGTGCAGGGCGAGCTCGAGGCCAAGAGCGGGCACCTGTACCGGCTGCACGATGTCCTCGAGGGCCAAAAGCTGGCTGGGCAGTTGATGGAGGGGGAGGGGGTGGATGTTACTGTCTTGAGTAGCTTGTTGAGGGCCGAGGTGACGTCGGGGACGGGGGGCGAGAGGGAACCGACGGGGGAGTGGGAGGGGTTTGAGTGAGGCTCTATCTGTCTTGTCTCTCTGTCTGTCTGTTTCGTTCTGGTCTGTTGAATTCTCTGGGGTTGGTTGCTGTGGTTGTGTTTTGTTGCTGGGGTAGTAAGTGGTTACTGGCATTGGCGCTGGGGGGGGACAGGGGAATTGTTTCTTACATGTCATCTTTACGCGTTGTCTTGTGCTTGGTTCGTTTCTGGGGATTCAACCAGGATAGGTATTCTGTTGGAGTATTCTGTGCGGGTTTGTGGCGCTTGTTGCGCTTGTGACATACAAGCTCTGTTTGGTCTAGGCAAGGGGGAGCATAAGGTAGTTGGCATATCGGGTTGATCGTCAACGGCGTCCGGACCATCCTCGAATTGCATATCGGAGCAGCTCTGTATGGCGGTGTGAGAGGGTTCCTGAATACAGTCGATTTCAATCTCTGCTCGGCCTGTCTCACCGGTTGTCTCGGGTTGGGATTTGCTGTGTGAAGTGCTATGTCAGAGGTCTCGTGGTATGTGAGTAATTCCCGTTTGGTCCCATAGGCCATGGTATGAAGCATCGGCCCGATGGAAGGTAGTTGAGACAAGCCCACCGCTTCCTTGGGGGCTCTTGGCATTGCTGCGCAGTGTGCAGTGTGCAGGCCTCGATCTTCTCCCGAAAGCAAAAACTACCAGGTACGAAGAGTAGCCGAGCCCATTGTCAGACGAACGGTGATCAACGACAGCGGGGTGGCTGACACTCGGACACGGGGATATACGGGACACGACCAAAACACGAACAGCTTCACCCATGTGAATGTCTCACTCCCCTCATACCAGCCCACCTTCTCACTCGCTAGCTACCTGACTACCGTTCACTAGTGTCCTGATCACATACCTTTTTATAGCCGTTTTCCGACGCCATCATCCCTTTTCACTTCGTCCGTGCTCTCTCTGATCGACTCTCTGCCTGCGGAACGGAAGTCGCCTGTTCTCGGGCATAAGGCTGGAGATGCTGCTGGGGGGCTGCCGCCCCCCGGAAATGATGGGCGATCGGCCTTCTGAAAGCGGGCATGCCAGACGAAACAGCGGCGGAGGATGGACGCCACAACATGGACACGCCACAACACGGGGACGACTAACTACATTAATTACCACGACCGGGGGTACACTAGCCGAACCCAACAGACCCATTGTTCCCGAGCGTGTATAATACTACATGGGTAGGCGAGCCTACAGAACCTACCCTGAAAAGGGACAGGCGATTTCTAGAATCGGGTGCAATGGCGGAGAGTGCTGAGGCGCGAGGCAAAGCTCTGTTGGTGGCGTCCCAAATGTATTGGCCCCGCGGAACCCTGGACCCGGCTCGCCGGGAAACAAATCAAAACGGCAGACAGACGGTGACACTGTGTGCAACGAGACGCATGATGTCGGTCACTTGC
Source organism: Parathielavia hyrcaniae (assembly GCA_033575675.1). Lineage (NCBI taxonomy): Eukaryota > Fungi > Ascomycota > Sordariomycetes > Sordariales > Chaetomiaceae > Parathielavia > Parathielavia hyrcaniae. The sequence continues at coordinate 1,331,753 of MU863625.1, forward strand.
AGCGGTCACGATGCCGGGTCCCCTTCCCACCGCCGTGGGACTGATCTCGACAAAGCCGAGCCCGCTTCTTGCGGGGAAAAGGGGGGTGGGAGAGGAGGTGGGTGGGCGGGAGAGGGTGCTTGTCTTTTCTCCCTTTGACTGCTCACTGGCGCAGAAAGGAAGCTTAAGCCTTAACTAATGCTTCTTGCCATGCACCACGGCTGAACCCCCCGCCCCCGCCAAGGTACTCATCAACAAAGGAGAGTCCTCCGCAGTCCGTTGAGGTTGTGAAGCGGGGTCTTGAAGGATCCGGCAGCCACAAGGTGCAGTGACTGCAGTCCCCATGTGCAGGGACCCAGCTCTGCCTAGCCGAGTCTGGATAAAGAACAAGATCTCCAGGCCAAGCATTGCCGGACCGAGCGAGGTGCTTGCGTGACGGGTAGTGTGAATGTCTGTCGGGCAGCACTGTATCATCGATGTGGTTCATTGTGCTCATTCGGTGCGTTCGTAACTTTACTGCCACGAGCTTCGAGGGGATAGAGCGTGCCACAAGTGTGCTATCTAAACAGAAAGCCAGTCCTGGCTCTGGGTAGTTCAGATAAATTTGATGGCCGTGATGGACAAGCCTGGATCTGGGCTGCGTCAGAGGAAGCAACTTCCAGCCCACCGGGGCTGCAATTTGGGGGCGTGGGCAGCCTGGGATTGGGGATGCTGGGGAGTCATGATTTGTCGGGAAAACCACCCGAGATTGACGCCCTGTGAGACAACAAGGCCACCACGGCAGGGGGACTACCGATCCGAGGCTAGATTGCTTCTCTCACAGTCGTGCAGCCGCCGCCAATCTCTCCATATGCCACTGTACTCTGCCCTCCTTGTGACCGGCCAAAGGTTACAAAACTGCGACCTGCCGCTGCGGTGAACCTGGTCACCCTCTCCAAGCCCTCCCCTTCTTTGAGCCTTCAGAAACAACAGCGTACATCTGCCCCCCAAAGACAGACAGTATGGCGTCTTCAAATGCCACAGTACCGCTGTCCTGCTCGGAATGCAAGCGGCGTAAACAGAAGGTGATACCTCTCTGCCTACCGTTCCCGAGGGCCCCAAATCGGCGCAGGCCGCCGGGCCGCCCTGCGCTGGAAACTCTTGCTGACGACTCCATCCAGTGCAACCGCGAGTTTCCCTGCGGGCACTGCCTGAAGCGAGGAGTATCCCATCGGTGCAAGTTTGAGTCAAAGCCAGTCAAACCCAAAGCCGCCAAAGAGAACCATCCGCAAGATGGGCAGCCGAGGTGAGGCCCATGACATTGAGGTCCATCGCGCGCGGTTACTGACCGTGGCTCGTCCCTTGCCAGTGCCTCTCGGAAGCGCAGTCTCGACGGCTCCGACAACGGGTTACTACCCGACGGAGATGCGGACGACGATGACTCCGGCTCGGATGTGGACGTGGGCAGTGTCTTGAATGGCATGGGCTACATGTCCCGCCACCTGCCCCAATGCAATGGCCCAAAGGTGAAGTCACCCGCGCCGTGGCAACAGCGGAGAACTATCGCCGACTGATAACTCAACAGCAGGTGGCCGGGGTCACCGTCGAGGAAGACGACGGACAATCAGACGAGCTGAAAGCGGTGCTCCCGTTGATGCCGGAGAAGCGATACACCGGTAGATTCCCGCCGCGTCTCCCATCCACGCCCTGGCGCAGCGCGGCTGACTGCAGCAGATTGCCTCGTCGACAACTGGCTCAACGGCCCCAACCATCAGTACTACGCCCTGTACCCGGCCGGGTTCAGAGCCCAATACCGCGGATGGTGGTCCACGCCGCGCAGCAAGGTGACGGCCGAACTCACGAGCCTGATCCTGCGCGTCTGCGCTTGCTCTCTCCATTTCATCATCGAGGAAAATGTCAGGGCGAGGCTGGAGGCGGAGCTCGACACAGATCTTTCGGCCTTTGCCAACCGCATGCATGCTGCGGCAGAGAAGCTCAGCGTCAGCATCCCGCCAGGGAAAGGCGGACTCGTCCATGTCCAGCAACTGTTCCTGACAGCCTTCTGGTTCAAGTCGGCGGGGAAGTTCACCGAGGCCTGGCACGCTTTGAGCAAGGCTATCCAAGCAGCCATTGAGATAGGTAGGGAGCCCTTTGCTGTCCGGGCGGAAGTTGTTTGGGGCCAAGCTGATTTCGTTTAGGCCTCCATCAGGACTCTTTGCAAGAGGGAATGTTGGATTTCGACCGCGAGATGAGAAGGCGGATATGGGTCATCCTGTACTTCTGGGACTTGTAAGCAAGCATCCCCAACGTCGACCGCGGCATACTAACGTCTTCGGAGCTCGCTAAACTCGTTTCTGTCCCGGCCACGCCTTATCAACCACGCCGACTGCACCGTCGTGATGCCGTCGTTGATGCTCGAGAGAAACCCGTTGCGGCCCGATCAACCGTGGCAGTTCCGCCATATGCAACTGCACTGCCAGCTTTGCATCGACATGGCAGCACAGCTGGGTGCCAGCACTGATTCAGACGCAGACAAGACAGAGATGCCAGACCGGCTGCGGGGTGTGGTTGAGGCGTGGTTCGAAAGCCTCCCGGCCGAATACGCCGTGGACGCGCCCGACACGCGGTGGGATGTCGAGCTGAAATGGGTTGTGTTCCAGCGTCACTACCTGCACGTGATTGGATACATGTCGTTGTTTAGCCCGCTTAGGCCCTTCATCATGCAAAGCTCGGCGGAGCCCATGTCGGATTCCGAGCTGCGCCTGCGAGAGGTGGGAGTGGACGCTGCCTTGGGTACCATCCACGCGTCGTTGACGCTCTTCGAGAATCTGGCATCGGTGGGTCACAAGTCGCCTTGTGCCATCTTGTGCCTCTTCGATGCGGCAACGGTCGTATGCACTGGGATCCTCCAGGACGAGGCCCGCACCCTTCCGAAGCGAGAGGCGGTGCTCGAAGCCATGTATCGAGGTCGGGGCATGCTGGCGATAGCAGCCTCGGAGAACAAGGCAACGGCAACCCTGTACCGCCTTCTGAAAAGATCCCTTGGCGAACTTCCCTTGAGCCCAAGGGAGAAAGCAGTGATCGGTGCCTCGAAGCGGGCGAAGGACGAGAGGACGACTCCGCCAAGCGACCATGTCCCAGCAGCCAATTCACCAACCAAGTGCGCTGTAAAGAGTGCTTCGCCGAGAGCTCGTCGGCGCCAGGGACCTCGGTCAAGTTCTACCAGCGGCAACCTCGACAGCGGCTCGGCGCCGGGCTCGTCGGACTGCCAGCCACGCGGCGAACGTTCGGTGGTGTCGCCGTTGCCGGGCAGCTGCCGACCCATCAACGTGCAGGCGCCGTCGAATCTTGTTCAAGCAAGGCCGAGTCCTGTCGTTCCGTCAAATGGTCTCGTCCAGATGGGTGGCCACTCCTCTTGCAGCACCTTCGTACCGTCGACCCCCATCGATCCGACATATCCCAACATAACGGAGAGCTTGTTGCCGGCCACGAGCGCCATGCCGACCATGGCTTTCATGGCGCCAGACGGATACTCCCGTTCCCACGAATTCGTTGGAACAAGCGGTTTCCAATACACCTCCACCCTGAGCCCCGTGGATGCGGCCCCTTTCACCCACTCTGGCTGGCCGCCATCTTTGGCGGCCATGAACGGTCTCGGCAACGAGGTGCAGCCGTACCAGGCTGTAAACACCTCTGAATACGATAACGCGGTGCCCGATGTGCTCCGCTGCTGGGAATGGGAGGCTTGTGGGCTCGGTGTGCCCGTATCATGGGCGCAATCTTCTGCTCATGTGCAAGACCAAGGCGGGACCCGACTCCATCCCGTCCATCCCGGAGGCTTCAACGGGCGGACATTCGAGAGGAACGGATGTGGCCAGCGCTCTGACGTCGACAATCCCACTTAGAGGACTGTTGAGGGTTCGTTTCAAGGAGGCGGTCGTATCCTAGTAGCACAGGTGGTGTCGATCAAATGCGTGGGAAAATGAGTCATAGTGGCGTTGTTGGGCGTTTGTTTCGATCCGGTCGTGAATGAGTAGTTATAAAGTCGGAGACCGGTGAGGCACCAGTTCCCAAGAATATGATGAACAACTGACGTGCTCTTATATCGGCTTGGTAGCGCTGGTAGGCCCCGTGTGTTACCCCAAACCCATACACGAATCGCCGGAACTTCCACGTCCATGGTACCCTGTAGTCCTTGCAGATTGCTGGGATTCCGAAAGGTTTCGGGCATGGAAGTGTGACGGCTGCATTCACCGATCCGACTCGACGAGAACGGCCGTTACACACAGCGGAAGCCACCAGGGTAGGTTGGAAGGGGCATCCATAAATTCGATGTGCCGGGCCAGTATCGGAACCCGACGGGGTCTCGCGAAGGGGCTTCAGAACAGTCTCGCCAAGTTTCTGCCACGTGGGATGGAATTGTTGTATCAGGTGTTTGCTTCTGTCGATGAGTAGGTATGAATGATCGTTGATCAGGTTTATTTACTGTCGGTTGTACTCCGTACTGTGCTCGATGAGAGGTGCGATCTGAGCGGGGCCGAAGGATCTCGGATCTGCCTACCCAAGCAGAAGTGGGTCGTACCTGCCGGGCCGTTGCACCGACGAAGGCATCGGTGGTGGCTGCCTGGGTCCCTCCCGGACACACAAAATATCCATACCCTAGGTATACTTCGTAGGATACGGGTTCCGCTCATGCCCGCGTGCGGCTTACATCGGCACTGATAATGGAGGGGCTCGTCGCAGGCCGGCTCCGACAAGGACTCATCACTCCGGCGATACGAGGGTGGAGGACCAGCGCACCATGTTGTTCCCCACCCCGCGTCTCCTCTCTTGCGACTGGGAAATCGAAATGGTCAGGAGAAGACCTTGATTGTCGACCACTCGCCCGCCATCAACACAGCCGAGCCTTGTCTGGGACTTTAGTGCTACGAGCTTCCAACATGTGGTTGGCAAATGGGAACACAGCCAAAAAGTCGGGTACTCCGATGCACAATGCCTGGATCGGCAGTGCCGGGGCCGCCGGCTGCGATCTCAGGAGTCAGTCGTTGTGAACCCCGATCTTAAGGCTGCCCGCTAACTCACCAATGGGCAGGCGACACCATAACCACTCCGACGCCATCCATGCTCGCCGCCATCCAGTCGTGCACCCTGTTGGATGACGTTTTCCAGGAGGACGCCACGACAATCGACCTGGAGAGTCATTGTGCCGCCCTGACCGGCAAGGAGGCCGGGCTTTTCGTCCTCTCGGGCACCATGGGGAACCAACTGGCCTTGCGGTCGTTGCTGACACAGCCTCCCCACGGAGTGCTGTGCGACCACCGTTCCCATATTGTGAAATATGAGGCTGGAGGGTGGGTTCGGACCTAGACATCATCATTCACATCGGAACGAATTGCTGACGCTTTGCTAGCGTCGCCACTTTGACGGGTGCCTTGGTCAAGACGGTCGTGCCAAAGAACGGTGTCTATCTGACTCTGGAAGACGTCAAGGCCAACGTCTATCTGGACGACGACGTGCACACCTGCCCCACCCGCGTCATCAGCCTCGAGAATACCCTCAATGGCATGGTCATGCCGCTGGAAGAGGTCCGGCGTATTTCGGCTTTTGCTCGCGAGCATGGCGTCAAGATGCATTGCGATGGCGCGAGGCTTTGGGAAGTGGCGGCATCAGGCGCCGGCAGCCTGGTCGACTTTGCCTCCTGCTTCGACACGGTGACCCTCTGCTTCTCCAAGGGCCTCGGCGCCCCGATTGGGAGCATCTTGGTGGGCAGCAAGGACGTGATCAAGCATGCTCGCTGGGTGCGGAAGGCCATCGGCGGCGGGCTGCGCCAGTCAGGCGTCGTCACAGCCCCAGCCCGTGTGGCTGTCGACGAGACGTTTGGAAAGGGCCCCAGCGGTGAGGGTGGCCTCCTGCGTAACACCCACATTCTTGCGCAAGAGGTGGCCAAGATGTGGACAGACTTGGGCGGCAAGCTCGTCCACCCGGTGCATACCAACATGGTCTGGCTCGACTTGGAGGAGGCTCGCTGTCTAGCGGCCCGGTTTGAGCAGCTCGGGAAGGAGGCGGGCCTCAAGCTCTTGGGCGGTAGACTGATAACTCACTACCAGATCTACCAAAACCGGGACCTCGTCATCCCCAGGCTAGCAGACATTTTCAAGACGGTACTTCAAGATAAAGCCGGGAATGATGCGAATCATGTCAAAGGAGATGGGGAGGCGACCATGTACCGGTCGCAATAGACCAACCCACAATGACCTGCGTTGTCAAAATGGGCCTTGTGTCCTTGACATCAAAACAATGACATCGTTCTATCACCGATTCGCCGTCAGTGTCCAGCTTCGTTGGAGTACAAGTTAAGGAACTTGGCTCGCCTGAAAGGCTGGCAGCGCCGACATTTGCGGGCTGATACTCGCCTGAAATTAGTGGCTGAATGGGTTGCGGAAAACTTGAATAGCTGATATCATGGCTGCTGAGGAACCAGCTGCTGACAAGGCATACGCAGAGCCAAGCGAAATAATTGCCCGCCACTGACATCGTGAACCCAACATTTGCATCTTGGTGGGCTGTCGGGCTCACCGGGTTCATCCAACTTTTATTCTCATACGAAATCCGTGCGAGAGCAGGCACATGACCACCGTCAGGTCATCATCTTTTCAAGATCTGGTTAGTGCGGTGGGATGGGTAGATGGGCTCGAGATGGGGAAGCCCCGCATTGCCCAGCACGTAATTCTGAATTCTCCGCACCAAACCGCCCTGACGTCACCGTAAGTCCGGGGGCTCTGGCGAATCGCGGCGCTAGAATCGGGGTTATTCCGGGGAATTTGGCGGGGATATGCAGCTTCATTTCATCAAACGACCGAAGTTTTCTGGAATTTGGAGGTCTATACCACAGGGCATCATCGAGCTGCTGCATCGGTGCGAGCACGACCGGAGCAAGAAATGCATCCCTCATCCGTGTTTAGGACGACTGAAGTATCTTTTGTGTTTGTCCTTCGATTGGAATGAGGCTCGAGGAGTAGCAGGTTGGATCCGGCAAGGTTTCCGATCTCACCTTCGAATGCGTCCATCCCAAGTTGGAGAAGGGATGATCATGATCAGGTTCGGTCAAGCCAACGGGCCGACCCAGAGCGTGAACTTCTTGGGAGGCCGAGCTTGGATCCGGCATGACCCCTCTCACGTACCAACCAAGCTGCAGGCTCCTGCAAGCAGGCTGAGGCAGGGTTGTACCAAACTTGGAGTTGATCGTGAGAAGCCCGCGAGAAGTTCATCTCCCGCCAAATACGTGGAGCTATGCGAGCTCAAGAAAATTCCAGGTTCGCCCCCAGTCGTTGCCCTGGTTCAGCTCATTCCGTCCGTACTTGTACATTTGACCGGGAATGTGCCTTCCCTCGCTTCGATTGCTTTGACCTTCCAGGTTCCAGGCTCCGCCCTTCAACTCCCACGTTTCTCCCTGGCTCGACCATTTTAACCTCCGCACCTTCCAGGTTGATACCTTGACCCGATTCTCAACTACTCGCCCTAAGTCACTCTACTGCTCCTGCTTGCACCATCGCGTGCCGAGCCCTTCACAATGGCACGACGTCTTGCGACGGCGGCCCTCGTTGCTGGACTCGCCTCGAAGGCCTCTGCGCTTTACATCAATGGCTCCGTCACAGCCCCGTGTGACTCGCCGCTGTACTGCCACGGCGAGATCCTGCACGCGATTGAGCTTGCGCGGCCGTTTGTGGATTCCAAGACATTCGTGGACATGTAAGTCACTGGCACGGGCAGATCCGAAATGAGACACGAGCTGACCTGGATTCAACTCTTGCCTAGGCCCACAATCAAGCCTTTGGACGAGGTGATTGCAGCGTTTCACCAGCTGAGCCAGCCAGTGACCAACAACTCCGAACTCAATGCCTTCTTGGCCGAGAACTTTGCCCCGGCCGGCGGCGAGCTCGAGGAAGTTCCCAGGGAGCAGCTTGAGACGGATCCCACGTTCCTCGACAAGATCGAGGATGCCACCATCAGAGAATTCGTCACCAAGGTGATCGACATTTGGCCCGAACTGACCAGGCGCTATGTCGGCGCCGGCAACTGTTCCGGGTGCGTCAACAGCTTCATCCCCGTCCCTGCGAACCGCACCTTTGTGATTGCGGGCGGCCGCTTCCGCGAGTTCTTCTACTGGGACTCGTACTGGATATTTGAGGGCCTCCTCCGCACCGGTGGCGCCTATACTCAGATCACGAAGAATATGCTTGAGAACTTCTTCGACCTCGTCGAGACAGTCGGCTTCGTGCCCAATGGGGCGAGGATCTACTTCCTCAACAGGTCCCAACCGCCGCTGCTCTCGGGGATGGTCAAGTTGTATGTCGATTACACCAACGACACCAGTATCCTTGAGAGGGCGCTGCCAATCTTGATCAAGGAGCACGAGTTCTGGACCAACAACCGCACTGTGTCCATCACGGCTGCAGACGGGAAGCAGTACACCCTGAACAGGTAAGCCTCTGCGGCCGTTGGAATGCCACCACTCGACTCTAATATCTGTGCAACAGATACTCTGTCGACAATAACCAGCCCCGCCCGGAGTCATACCGTGAGGACTACATCACCGCCAACAACGATTCTTACTATGCGGCGTCGGGCATAATATACCCGGTCACAACGCCGCTCAATGAGACGGAGAAGGCCGACCTGTACGCAAACTTGGCCAGCGGTGCCGAGTCCGGCTGGGATTATACGTCGCGGTGGCTCCGAACCCCCAACGATGCAGCGAAGGACGTCTACTTCCCGCTCCGCTCCATCAACATCCGCGATATGGTCCCGGTCGAGCTCAACTCGATCCTGTACCAAAACGAAGTCATCATTGCCGACTACCTGGAGCACGCTGGTAACTGCAGTGAAGCTGAGCGATTCACCTCCATGGCCACGCAACGCAGCGAGGCCATGTACGCTTTGATGTGGAATACATCGCACTGGTCCTACTTCGACTACAACCTCACCAGCAACTCCCAACGCATCTTCGTCCCGCTCGACGACGACTCGGCTACAGCCGAGCAGGCGTATTCGCCGCCGGGCCACCAAGTCCTCTTCGACGTCGCCCAGCTCTACCCCTTCTGGACGGGTGCGGCCCCAGATAGCCTGAAATCCAATCCGCTCGCCGTGCAGCTCGCCTACGAGCGCGTGGCACACATGCTCGACACCAAGGCGGGCGCCATTCCCGCGACAAACTTCCGCACCGGCCAGCAATGGGACCAGCCCAACGTCTGGCCGCCACTTCAGCACGTGCTCATGCAAGGTTTGCTCAACACGCCGGCCACGTTTGGCGAGTCGGACCCGGCCTACCAGAGCGTGCAGGACCTGGCCGTCCGCCTCGCGCAGCGCTACCTCGACTCGACCTTTTGCACGTGGTACGCCACGGGCGGCTCGACCAGCGAGATGCCGCAGCTGCAGGGCGTCAGCCCGGACGCGAGGGGGACCATGTTTGAGAAGTACGCCGACAACGCGACGAACGTGGCGGGCGGCGGCGGCGAGTACGAGGTGGTGGAGGGGTTTGGGTGGACGAATGGCGTGCTGATCTGGGCGGCCGACGTTTTTGCCGGCAAGCTGAAGACGCCGGACTGCGGCAACATCACGGCGGCGCATACTCACTCTGGCGAGAAGAGGGGGCTGGAGAGGCGGGCGGTCGAGCTTGACCCGTATGATGCTGCGTGGACCAAGATGTTTGGGAAGAGTAAGCTCAAGAAGAGGGAGGATGGGCGGAACCAGTGGTTGAGCTGATTTGCTAATTGAGATGGGGGGAGGTCAATGCATGATGATGAATGACGCTTTTATGGTAGCTTTTAGTGTGTCTAGTGTCTTAATTCTGGTATTGTAGAGCCTTTGCTTGCGCCGCGTAGCTCGTCGGGAGGTCTCACCATCATTTGGGCCGCTTGGGGATGAGTGTCGGTTTGCATGGTACTTACCTTGGCAACTCCCTTGATTTTCGTCTACAAAGCTGACCCTCCCTCACTCGGAAAACCTCAACATATGACTGACACGGCTTGGTAGTAGTATAACAATACTCGTGCCTTCCAAGTTGCTCTTGCACCTCTGGGATTATCTTATCTCAGTGCTCAGACCTCTTTTTTTCAAGGCGTGGCGCGTTCTAGCCGCAGGCTGGAAAGTTGAAATCTGTGTGATGCCAAGGTGCCATGGACGTAATGCCATACAAGCGCCCATACAATTCTGTCCCGCTATCCCTTCAATCCCTTCAATCACTCCCAAACTGCTTAACACTACAATGTTGGATCGCGATACTTTTGATATGTGGAGGATGGGAAGAACTAGGCGCATTCAACGGTGTAATTTTTATTGTGATGTCTCAATTGAATTGTCTCGTTGTGAAGCTTGAGGTTGGATTTTGATCGACCAAGGGATTTCCATCCTATAGGATGACCCCCTCTACCTCCCATAAAACTACTCTAATCCACTTTAAAATTTGTAGGGAGCTTGAGACTATCAGTTCTATCCTCCGTACGTAGTTTGGCAATAGTTGCCCAAGTGCTGGTTGTAGTCTGGAAGTTTGGGGGTACGACGGCTGTTACAACCCATCGGAAGGCAGGCCAACAGCGAGCCAGTAGCAGTAGGTAGGCTAGACACTTGGTATCTATTGGCATGGTTAGAAAGCTCTCAACTCAGTAGTTCGAATGCAGCTTACAACACGTAATTTGACGTAGTTTTGGGATGAAGATGCCGCTGTCGGCGCAGATCTTGGTGTTGGAGCCTTGGTCGATCCCGTTGAAAATCGAATTCTGAACTCAGACCAGTGTTGCGCGAAATCCCACCCAAAAAGTCCAAGTAAGATGATCGGCCGCATTCGAAAGAAGTGTGGCCCAGTATTGAATTGATCGCGCAATACGGATTACACTGGTCTGAGCACTGAGATAAGGATTATCCGTGTTATGCAATCGACAAAACCCCATTTCTGACGCCTCCGTGACTTGACTCCCAGAGTCCCTACAAGCAACCCATCTCGTAGAATCTGCTCCTCAACGCCAAACCACAGCCAGCCAATTCCCTGTCCCAACGCCAATAATAATGCCATAAAAAAACCCGCCGCTCCTATACCTTGTGCTCATTCCTCCCCCACCGACTGCTTAGTTACCCCCCTTGATCCGCCCCCGCTTGATAACCTTCCCTGGCGCCGCGTGACCATTTGCTGCCTAACCTCGTCATCACCGGCATTCGCAGCCTCATCAGAACCAGGTGCGGAAACAGGGACAAAGACCCAGCCGGGCTGGGTCCTGTGGTTCCTCGACCTGTTCTTCGCAGAGGACCCTCTCTAAGAGCCCTCGAGGTGCGACCACTCCGGGATGGCGCGGATCTGCTGCCACATGAACTTCTCGAGCTTGTTGGCCGACTTGGCGTAGGGGGTCGTCTCGTTGTTGTACTTGCGGCAGTTGTCAAAGACGAGCCGGGCGTCGCGGATAAAGTCCTCGGGCGTCGTGTACTGGTCCGCCTCGAGCTTGGTCTCCATGGTCGAGAGGTCCATGGGCTCCTTGATGACGTCGTAGTAGTCGAGCACCTCGTCCTTGTTGACGGGCACGAGGAAGGGCCAGCTGGACGGGTGGTTCTGCAGGTCGTTGAGCAGGTGCAGGAGCTGGTTGTAGTTTGGCCCGTGGCGGGGCTGGCGCGCGAGCTCGTCCATGTCCGGGGACCAGCCCGAGGCGTGGATCGCTTCGATGGAGAGCGGGTCGATCGGGGAGACGCCGTTCTTTTGCCATTGTTTGGGGGGTTGGTGGACGATGTGGGATTTGGAGAAGGCCCGGATCTTAGCCTGGACGCATTCTTTTTGCTTGAGGAGCATCCGGCCCATCTCGAGGTAGCGGATCCGCGGCAGCATGGTACACTGCATGATCGTGCCGCCTTCGTAGTCCTTGATGTAGCCCATCCACACGGATTTGTCAAGCGTGATCTCCTTGGTGAAACCCTGCTTTTTGAAGTAGCCGATGGCGTAGTTGTCGGCGTACGTGAGGAAGTGCATCACGTCCGAGGTCGCCTTGACGTAGTCCTTGAGGTGGGACATGAGGTGGGCGCCGTAGCCCTTGACCTGCTGATCAGAGGAGATGGCACAGAAGACAATCTCGGCGAACTGGCGCCCCTTGAAGGGCCGATATGTGATGCCGCCGACCACTTCCAGTGGTTTCTTCACGATAGCGATGGATAAGTGGGTGCGGTCGTAGACTAGGCGGGCGATATAGTCCTTGGGCATCTTTGGCAGTTGCTTCTGGAATATACACTTGAGGCCCGTGAGGATGATGAGGCTTTCGCGGTCGCCGTCGTTGTTGACCACCCGGAATTCGATTTCGCCATTGCGCTCTTCGATAACGGCAGGCTGAAGTTGGGGCTGTTAGTATGAAAGTCGCATGTGGCTGGGTGTCGAGGTAGGCGGTGGCTGCTCACCTTTTCTGGGAAAGGGATTGCTGGGACTTTCGCGGGCTTCCCCTCGGGCTCGGTCGAGTTGTCGTGCCTGGGACGCTTGGATGCGACAGGTGATGATGGCTCGTCGCTGGCCTTGCGCTTCCCGTCTGTGAGGGTTTGCGTCAGCATAAACTTCTTCCAACGAAGGGAAACAACATGCGCTGAAGCTTCAGCTTACTCTCGTCCTTCATTTCGATGGAGTTTGGCGATGTCGTCGACGACAACGTACCAGGTTGGTGTCATGTTGACGGATCGAGCATCGGGAGAGGCGTGGACCCACCCATCGCCAGTTGTGGGATACGGATAACTATCGATAAGACTGGGAGGCAGGGAGGGAAGTCAATGAGCTAACCCTAACCCTACTAAAGCCCCTCCTGCCCTCGTGGCGACGGTCGGATTGGCGATTTTGGAGCCCCGACGAGTAACGTTGGTTGAGTAGTTGAAAAGTGAAGAATGTGAGATGAGTTGGCTTAGGGTAGGTAGCCGTCAAGGCCAAGTTAAGACGGAAACACAGTGAAGCGGGATAAAGCTAGCTGCCGATTGACGATTTGCTGAGAATGGAACGGAACGATTGCATCTGCAAGCTGCAAAGGAGGTAAAATCTCTTGGTTGTCTATAACCCAATAATCGGAAGGAAAGGGAGTCGGAATGATGTGAGGAAATTGCCAGTCCTATTGCGAAATCCTAGACAACTGCGCGCACAGATCGGCCCGTGTCCTGGGAAGAGCGCCAAAGCTTAGGAGCTGCCAACTCCGTGGCACATGTAGTTGTTAGTGAGCGAGAACAGCAGACACAATGCATCGTCTATCCCAGTTTTCTTCCCAGCTATACAGTACAGAGCGCAGCCAGCGGAACACCCAGGAGCCATTTCTCTGACTCTTTCTCTCCAGACTTACACCAGCACCACCATACATACGAACAGCAGCCACCAAGGGACAAAAGAGACACAGTTGAGATAGAACCACAAAAGGGATGTTGCGGTTGCCGTAATGAGGCGTACTGCTTACAAGATACCCCCTAGCGCCTCAACCTACTCCTCCCATTCCACGCCCAGCCGCCCTCGCAATTCATGCAGTCCAGATGCGCTTGACGGCCTCGGTGATGCCCACGTCCGAGGTCTCGAACTCGTAGAGGGCCAGACCGACGACGGCGGTGGCGGCGTTGAGGCCCCATATGAAGAGCTTGCGGGCCCGCGGCATCCTGTACGCGGGAACGTAGTCGACGATGATGTTCTGGAAGCCGGTGTGCGAGTGGATGAGGATGGTGGCGCAGAGGAGGGCGTCGAGCGTCGGGTTCAGCGAGCCGGCCGCGAAGGGGGCGACGGTGAGCGGGATCAGGGACCCGGCCACCAGCCGGTCAAAGGTCCAGTGGTAGGACCCGTGGGACGGCGACGTCGGCGGTACCGGGGCGGGGTCATTTACTAGAGATCGAGAGGTTCTCGGTCAGAGCGATCGGGGAGAGGAATGGCTCCGTAGCCAGTGCCATGCCAGCGAGAGTCATGGAGCCCGGAGGGAGGGAAATGGGCGCATACCTGTGCCGTCGACACGCTCTGCTCGGCTAGTCAGCATTTGCTTGTTTACTGCCAAGGTATAATAGAATTTGGGGGTGTCACGCACGGGGAAGAGGCGGCAGGATGTCCCTCCGGGCGGTGGTGTGGAAGGCGGTTGCGCGGGCGGCTTTGGCGATGACGTTTTGCTGGGTGGCCGACCGGGCCGCGGCGAGCTGCCGCAGCAGCGAGGAGCGAGCGATGGATGTCATTGTGTGTTGTCTTGCGCACTCAATTAAGTTATGGCCACCCTGCGTAGTTGACTGCTCCGGCGCTGACTGCCTGAGAGGGATGAAAGCAACGACGAACGGAACAACGGGAGGCGCCGTGAAAATGGTTGCCGAAACGGCGTGCTGCTGATTCCCTCGGCAATCGGAACCTGCGTCTACCAATCGCCTTTGTTGTCGATGTCAGCCGAAGCTCCGTGGCCCCACCAAGGAGCCGGGCCTCTCAGCGGAAATAGTGGGTCCCGGCCGAGAAAAAGTTACAATTCACCTTGGGAGTTGGAAAGCACGCGGGTACCGACGCGCATTCGCTGCGCAGCAAGCAACAGGACCAATTCGGCAGGGAACCACCTCCAACCTACGACCCCACGACGGCTTGCCCGGCTCTCCTCAATATCATAGGATGTCCGCGAGTTTTACCCGACACTCTCCGACTCGTTGAGCCACTTGAAAGCCGCAAGAGCGGCAATGGCGCCCACACTGGCGCTTCCGCGTCTCGTCCGCAGAGCCACTGTCTGCCAAAGCTGCCTCTTATCAAGCGCCAACGGCCTTGCGCCCATCCAGCTGAGACACATCACGCAGGGATATCGGCAGAAGACGGCAGACGCAGAAACACAATGGCAGCAATGGGCGCGAGAGATCGAGGACGGAAAGCGGCCTCACCTCTGGGACATGCTGGAGGATCGGGGATTTGTCAAGGACATAGCCGGGTACGTTACAGTGCTCTTCATCGCGACCAACACTAGGGACGGCTGGCTCTGACAAACACTGCCACAGGTCGAGAGACACAATCCGAGAGCTCATGCGGACAAAACGAATTGGCGCTTATGTCGGTGTCGACCCCACCGCGAGCTCGCTACACGTCGGCCACCTCCTCCCTCTTATGCCGCTTTTCTGGATGTACATGCACGGATATACGACCTTCACACTACTCGGTGCTTCGACGGCCAAGATTGGGGATCCCACCGATCGGCTACAGGACCGGGACATGATCGCCAGCGCGGACCTGGCCATGAACCTCACCAAGATGCACTTCCAGATGAAGAAGCTGTGGGGCAATGTCGAAGCGCAAGCGAGGCGGCATGGGTATCAGAAAGAGTGGGCTTGGAAACGGGGGCTTGTGAACAACAACACGTGGTGGAACAAGCTTCCCTTGTTGGAGGTCTTGAAGAGGGCAGGCCGGTATATGCGCGTCGGGCCGATGCTGTCTCGCGACACGTGAGTCTTGACCCGTCTTTCTGCGCTACCATGGCTGACCCTGATCCAGCGTCAAGCGCAAGATGACGGAAGGGGATGGTGTTTCGTTCGCCGAGTTCTCGTACCCTATCATGCAAGGCTGGGATTGGTGGATGCTCTTCAGCAAGCACAAGGTGCAGATGCAGATTGGCGGCTCGGATCAATATGGCAACATCGTTACCGGCATCGACATTGTCAAGGCGGTCCGCGACAGCGAGCCGGATCACAGGCTCCGCCTGCCCGCCGAAGGCCCGCTCGACGACCCGGTCGGGTTTACTGTGCCGCTTTTGACGGACTCGTCCGGCGCCAAGTTTGGCAAGAGCGCTGGGAACGCAGTGTGGCTTGACCAGTTCATGACAAGCACGTTCGATCTGTACGGATACTTTGTCCGACGACCGGATGCCGACGTTGAGAAGCTACTCAAGCTCTTCACCTTTATGCCCGCGGAGGAGATTCAAAAGATCATGGCGGAACAGATGGAAGACCCGTCAAAGCGGGTTGCCCACCACCGGCTCGCCTACGAAGTCTTGACATTGGTGCACGGCGAGGACGCGGCCAAGGAAGCACAGCAACAGCACCGCATGATGTACAGCAAAGGCGGGCCAACGAGACCGCCCGTGGTGAGAGAAGCCGGCGACGAGTACGAGGCGCCGTCAGGAAAGCCGACAACGCTGAACAATGCACCACGGATCGACATGATACTCCCCGAGTCTCTCATCAAGGGCAAGTCAATCGGCCGCATCCTGTTCGCTGCCGGCCTTGTCGATAGTGCGAAGGAGGGCCACCGCATCGCCGAGCAGCAGGGCGCTTATATCGGCGGCTTGCCCGGCCGCAATACGGGACACTTCGGGCCCATGGACCCGTCGCGGTTGTCGTGGTCCCCCATCAAGCTCTGGTTCCCGCAGGAAACCCAGAACTACTTGGTCGACGGCAAACTCATCTTTCTCCGCAGGGGAAAGCACAATGTGCGCATCATCCAGATGGTCAGCGACGAGGAGTACAAGGCATCGGGCCAGACCTACCCGGGCCAGCCGTACACGGGGCGTCTCCGGCAAATCCGGGAACTCATGAGCAGCTTGCAGGCCGGAAAGACAACTCCAGGCGAAGTGAGGAAAAAGCTACTGGTGGATACCGAGAGTGAAGAGAAAGAGAGGGAGGAGTTCAACCTTCAGTTCCCGAAGCAAAAGAACCAGGGGGAGGCCAGGCTTGAGGCTCAGCTCGAGAAGCTGCTCAAAGAGGCCGAGAAGCAAACGGGCTGAAAGTTGAGTGACGACAGTCTTCGCGCACTTGTAGGATGACGAGCACAACGCGGGGCGTGCTGTGACGGCAGTGTTTGTACCATGATATGGGTGCGCCCTCTCGCTCGGGGTTCGGCGAATGGTATTGTACAATACCTACTATGTTTTGTGTAATAAACCGAACCATTAGACACTTGTATTGTACCATCACCTATACAAAACAGTCAGATCCCCCGCCGGGGCGGGGAAGCTCTTGAGCTTATCCATGATTTCGGCATCCGTCAGGTTCTGCTCCGTGATGATCTGGTCAAAGGTGTGGCAGCCATCGGTGTACTTTTGCAGCGGGTCGCCGCCCGCCACGGGCCTCGCCTGGCCCGTGGCCAGCGCCGCCAGATACTGCTTGGACACGACGTACTTGTGCACACGGTACAGGCAGCCCTTGATGACGCCAAACTGCACCAGCCGCCGCACGTCGACGAAGCGCAGCACGTCGAAGCCCGAGTCCATGTGGCCCTTGAGCCACTCCATGACCGTCTTGCCGACGCAAAAGGTCGTCATCAGCTTGATCAGCATGTAATTGGAGACGCGGTGGCCGTGGACGGTCCCGTTGCGGTTGGCGTCCTCGGCGCCGCCGTCGTAGTTGCCGTGGTGGTGATCGTCGTCGTGGTCGTCATCGCCGCCTCGTCCGGCCCCTCCCCGGCCAGATCCACCCGCCTGTCCGCTGCTGGGGCTGGGGCTGGGGCTGGGACTGACGCAGACGTAGTTTGCGCACTCGTCGATCATGCCCCCAACGTTGGCGACGAAGTCGTGGATGCCCGGGCGGGGCGCGTAGCAGGCGCCAAAGAAGAAGGTGTCGAGCAGCAGGATGGTGTCATAGTAGAGCAGGTGGCGGAGGGCGAGCTGGGCCAGCTCGAGGGAGACGTCGGCGAGGAAGGCGATGCGGCGCACGTCGGAGACGCCGTCGATGTGGGCGATGACGCGCTGCAGGGTCAGGTCCCAGGTGGGGTCGACCACGTCGGCGAACTTCATCTTGGCCACGGGCACGTGCCAGCCCCTGACCTCGGGCGGGGTGGGGTGGTGCGGGAAGAGCTTCATGTTGATGGTGTTTGCGTCGTCGACGGGGATCATACACTCGCCGTAGTTGTTGAGGTCCTCCTTGATGATCTCGAGCAGCGACTCGATGGGCCGCCGGGCCTGGCTCTCGGCCGCCACCGCGTCCTGGCTGAGGTAGGCGCTCTGCTTCTCCATCTCGGCAAAGGTGACGGCCAGCCGGCGCACGACGCGCTCGTAGGGGACCTGGTCGACATCGTTCTCGACCACCAGGCCAAAGTTGAAGATGAACTCGTTGCGGGAGTAGCGGGGGCTGGGGATGGAGACGGGGAAGCCGAGGACGGAGTACTTGCCCTCCGGGTCGGTGACGGTGATGTAGCGGTTGCGGAAGGCCTCCTTGGGGATGATGTACTCCTGCAGCACGCTGTAGTCGAGCAGCGGCGGCTTGGTGGTCGTGGCGCCGGGGACGGGGACAATACAGCCTGGCGGGCTCTGGGCAACGATCTTTGTCCCTGTCTTATGTTAGCAGTGTCTCGGCAGTGGAATAGTTGGCTAGTGCGATACCTTCTTCGGGGAAGAAGCGGGCATAGAAAATTCCCTGGATCATGGTCGGAGTGGTTTGACTGGTTTCTCGGCCGCGTTCATGTCGCTACACTCGACCATCAACATTTATTTACCCACGACGTGATGCCATCACGAGATTGAATTAGCCAAAGCTATTCGAAGAAAACCACTAAATATGTTGCGGAAATCAAACCAGGGTATGTTTTGCGCAGGTCTGGGAAATGTGTCGAGCTGAAAGTAGATCTCGTTCGTCAAGGTCGGCAGAAAGCGGGCAACAAGAGAGAATCGCAAACAACCCTAACCCTGACTACCTCACCAGCATCGACGCTGAAACGACTTTGTCAATTCGACTCTCTTTTGATGCCCTCAAGAAAAAGTGGGAAATGGCTAAAAGAAAGAGGGAGGAAACAAAAAAAGAAAATGAGATCGGTCCGCACTCGACTTACCACACGCTGGGCGTCTACCCACCACTCCCTGACTTTTACAATACACTACGCTGAACCGGCCTCCGATGACACAAGTGACACCAACTTCCTTGTGGAATCGGTGACGTAAGGTAAAGTATTTATTGTATGACGATGCTGTTTATTGTTCTCTTTTCATGCTGAGCAAAAATTGACCCCCATAATGATTGAGACTGGCCGTATCCAAGGCAACTACTGTGCCCTTTTGTATTACTGCCTACCCAGTATCAAGCCATGCTGTCCATACCAGCATGCATCACTAAGCGTATGCACATCCCATCCCCACTGCCAGGTACCGAGAGACCTGCGACTCCAAGCCCGTGAATGGCCATCTAGAAGACCATTCCCTTGGTCTGCTTCCCCTGCTCCTCCTCGAGCTTCTTGACGTTGATGTTCTTCCAGATCCAGATGGAGCCGACGCAGAGAGGAATAAAACAGGCCCCCGCCGTGAGCATCAGGCGCTGCGAGTGGGCATACGCGCCGACAACGGCGTCGCGCTCGGGCGTGCCGTCGGCAAAGGACATCTGCACCGTGATGCTGCCAAAGATGGTGGCGGCCTGGTCCTTGGAGCCCTCAGGGAGGAGCTCGTACAACTTGGCGGGCGTGATGTTGTTCCACATGGCGCCGGCGATGGAGTAACCGATGGAGGAGCCGAAGCCGCCAAAGAGACCCCATAGCGCGTTGACGACGGCGATCTGCTGGTGCGTGACGGGGGCCATGACGGCGAGCTGGCCGCAGGTAGCGAAAATGCCGGTCCCGAGGCCGACGAGGACTTGGGTCAGGGCCAAGACCCCGACGGGAGAGTCGGGCTGTCGGAACGGGATCAACAGGCAGGTCCCCAGGAGGGTGATGGGCACGCCGGTCATGGCGATCCACTTGAAGTTGCCCGTGTAGCTGATGAGCATGCCGATGAGGGGACCAAAGACTGAAGAGGTCAGAGAGAAAGAGTTGAGGATGTAGCCGGCGTGCTCGATGCTCTGCCTGTGCACCACTTGCAGGTACGAGTTGAACATGGCGTTCCAGCAAAAGACGGAGAGGAACATGACGCCGTAGAGGATGCAGGAGCCGACAATGGTTGGCTCCCTGAGGTACTTCCACGGGAGGAATGGAACCGGTGCCAGGTACCTCTCGTAGCAGACGAATGCGGGGAAGAGGAGGACCCCGAGAACGATCATGGCGATAATATAGGGGGTCTTCCATCCCTGCGGGGCGTAGGCTGAGAGCGTGAAGGGCAGCATGAAGAGGCAAAAGGCAGCCATGATCAGGACGATACCGAATACTGTGGGTACCTAGTCAGCACCACATTGCATCGAGTGCGGGATCATTCATGAGACTTACTATCAAATTCAATGGCGTAGTGGGCAATGGACTGGATGAGACTCCGACCGGACCGCTGCTTCTGAGCATAACCGGACTGGCGGGCCTTGCGGTACATGTAGAGCATGACAGCCATCGCAGGAACACTGCAGGCGACAAGAATGATGATGAAGGCTCCAAAGGCCCATCGCCAGCCGGGCCCGCTGTAGAACCTGGCCACGAGCTCGGGTCCGGCAAAGGTCGCGGCGATCCTGGGGGTCGTGTTGATGCCGAAGATGATCATGCGGTTCTTGAGAGACGTAATGTCGGCGCACATGACATCGATAACATACAGCAGACCGATGTGACCGGTCCAGTAGAGGATGTGGCCGCCGATGTACGACTGGACGTTGGTGCAGACGGCCTTGACGATCATGCCGAGAACGCAGATCAGAAGCATCATGCAGAAGCCTTCGACGCGGCCCCAGATATCGATGACTTTGGCCATGGTAAGCGGAACGCAGCCGCCAAGGGCCGTCGAGATGACGGTTCCGACGGTGAGTAGGCCATGGGAGCCGAAAGCCGAGGTGATGTAGGGGTTGAGACCGGAATCGATGTAGTTCTGCAGCATGTCGACGAAGTGGATCAGGTACAGCCTGGAATCAGGTTGTCAGAGCAGTGTCGCGACACCGAGGCGCATTGGCAGCTGGCTGCTTACAGAACAAACATGCTGATGAGCGTGGTCCTGCTCCAGATGCTCGTGATGACTCGCACGCGCTCAACCCCCCTCTGGAAATCCTGGACTTTCTCGCCATTGACGTCCACCTCGGCGGTGCCTGGGTCGGCGCTGATGGACCCGGCGCTGTGACCGACATTCTTCTCAGAGTCGAACTCTGGGGGAGTGCGTTCGACGCCGGCTGTGGGCTGTTGACCACTTGGAGTGAGTCTCATGGCGAATGTTGGTAGCAAAGCCCAATGCGGTAGCTCTGTGCAGATCGGAAGCAATGGATCCCGAGGACAGCGGGTGGAAACCGAGAACGGTTGCGCTAGCTGGTGGTATTATATATTGTCCCCCTTCGGCCTTTGACACCCGAAGCGCCCTCCCCATGGAGATTCGCCCCTGCCATTGCGCCGACTATCGGACAGCAAAGGTACCGTAGGCACCGGAGTTATCGAAAAGCATTGCAGGTGTGAGAAAAATTGCGTCTCCATCCCCACCACGCGACTTTTGGATTGCTCGGGCCAGCAGCCTCTCACGGCTCGATGATCTGATAAGATGGAGCGCCCAGAACCGTTGATCATCAGATAAGATCCTTCGCCGCTAAGCATCCAATCAGGTCACAACCAAGTGTGGGGTAACAGGGTATGCTGCGTCGTAGTGCCGGACCAGGCCACCATTCTGGGCAGCCTCCGCAGTCAAGCGTGCGGCAAGGTTCTCAGAAAGGCCTTGGCTACCTACGGGATACACCAGGGACTGTGAAAATCTGGTCGGTTATTCCTGGCCCGCGGAATTCTTCGAGTCTCTGGTGGGCAGATGTCCGGGCTTCGAGGAGATTGGATGGTCTGCCTTTCTGCGAGGCAATCGTGAGCTGGGCTTGAAGGTTGAAGATGGTCCGAGAGGAACGGATATCCATGGTACTGCGGTAGCTGATATCCTGTTAAGACGTCTTGGTATGACCGCGTGTGATGGCCCTGCTCGCGATATTTTGAAGCTCCCCCGACCCACAGTACCACAGTACAATGGAGCCAGCTTGGTAGCCTCGGCTACAAAACTGTAGCCTTGGAGCCATCACATCATATCAGCGGCGAACCAATCTGGCCCTGGATTTGCAAGCGGTTGCTGTTGTTAGCAAGCGCTGCTTGAGCCAGACGGTGATCATTTCGTAAGGTACGCCAACAAGGCCTCAATTACACACATAGATGAAATACACAACAACAAAGCTTCAACGAATGACTTACATGCATGTGCCGTCACCCATCGACGCCGCCGCCAGTAGGCGTGATATCCCGCTTGCCAAACCTCGACCCCAGCCCACCCAGATCTCTCCTGAAGAACTTGCCAATATTCTTCAGATTCTCATTAATCGTCGCCTTCTCCCCAGGAACTCCGCCGCCGCCGCCCACACCACCACCACCCAGCCCCGGCGCCGCCGCCGCCGTCGTGCCCATCCTCTCGACCCCATCCCTCGCCGCATTGAACAGCTTCTCCCCCAACGCCGCCGCATCAAACCGGCCCGGCAGCCCGGCACTCGCCATCGCCGCCGCCGCCGCAGCACTATTCCCCCCAACCCCGGCACCACCACCCCCGGCCAGCCCTGCGACAGCAGCAGCAGCAGCCGACGCCGAAGACAGCGACGGCCCCGCCATCAGCGGCGTGAGCAAGGGGGACCTCTCGACCAGCTGGATGGCGCCCGAGGCCGAGGCGCCCTCGCGGTGGATGGCGAAGAGCTCGAGCAGGTGGGCGTGGTCGGGCTTGCGCACGCCCTTGAGCTCGAGGATCTTGCGGAAGTTGGTCTCGGACCGGTCGCCGATGTGGATCAAGTAGGCCTGCACGAGGCCCTCGGGCGGCGACGGGCGCACCTGCAGCGTCTTGAGGAGCGGGTCGATGCGCGTCATGAACTGGTTGACGCGTTTGACGAAGCCTGCGGGTGGCGGGTGATGCGGTGTTGAGGGGGCGGAGGAGGAGGGGGCGGTTGTGGTGCTGCTGCTGGTGGTGGTGGTGGTGGAGGTGGCGGTGGTCGGTGGGGTGTTATTGCTGTTGTGGTAGGAGAGAAGGTTTTCGAAGGATTTGGTGAGAACGTACTTGTCCAGCAGCATCTGTTCGGCGCCGACTTCGCAGACGGGGCGGCACTGGACGACGTTGTTGATGTAGGCGACGGCTAGGTGCTCGACCAGGTTATCGCAGAAGGCCCGGGCGTATTGCGGTTTGACCACGAGCGGCAGGATCTCCTGCGCCTTGCCGTTGACGTGTCTGAGAAGCTCGCCGACGTACGAGCTGTGGTCGCTGACGCTCTCCATGCGGCTCCAGTTGGTGTTCCTCATCTCGCGCCACGCGCCTTCGCAGTCTAGCTCGACCTTGGCTACGAGGGACATGACGGCCGCGCTGGCCACGCCCATGAAAGCGTCCGACTGAGACGACAAGTCCACCTTGGATGCCATATCGGGGTCGATGCGCTTCTTGATGCTCTCTTCCAGCTGGTTGGTGTTGGTGTGCCAGAAGTCGGCCGTGTTCAGGACGAGGATGATGTCTTGCAAAGGCGCGCCCTGCGGCCCGCCACGCTGCAAGAAGGTGACGAGGACCTGCTGCGCATACTCGTCCAGGTACTTTGCTAATGTCTTGCTGAGGTCAAGCAGCCGCTCGCCTGTCGACAGCTTGGCGCATTGTGAAAGCGTCAGCTTGTAAAAGTGAAACAGCTCGATGGCTGACGGGATGACGGCTTGTGGTGAGAACTCGTCATCTGAGGGTATGAGCGGCTGTGTCTTGTACTTGGGGATCATAGCCGCCAGGGCCCTGTCCTGCGACTCGACCCACAGGCTCAGGTACGGCTCAAAGGCAACGGATATCGATCCGTTGAAGTTCTGGATCCGGTCGTCTGCCGAACTCAGAGTGTCGATGCTAGCTCGCGGCTCGCTCGCGAACCTCCGTTCCAAGCCCTGCTCAAAGTCCATGGTCTCTTGCAAGCAGCTCAGCAGCAGGTTCACGTCGAGTTTGGTCCCGTCGAGCCTGCGCATGCTCTTCTCGAGGATGCCCTTGAAGTCTTCCCGCGTGCCGTCGCAGAAGGCCATGGCCAGGGTCTCGCTGACGCGCCAGTGAGGCGGGAAGATGGCAGCGTGCTCCTCCTCGTGTGTCTTGAGCATGCGCTTGAACCACGCATAGCGCCGCCCAATGTTGTCGAGGCTGCCGGCCTCGTCGTTGCCCCGGAAGACCTGGCGGTACTCGCGGAGCTCCGTGTTGACGTACCACGTCACCAGCCTCGTCTTGGCGTGGTCGCCCAGGGCATCCATGACCAAGCAGGCCTCGACCAAGACGCCGCGGGAAGCGGCGACCTCTCCCTTGGCGAAGGCTATCTCAAAGTCCTCGCAGACCTGCTCGAGCAGTTCGCGCTGGATGTCGCTGACGTTCCGGCTCAGCACGGCGATCTGCTCTATGCTGCGGTAGCTGTTGAAGTGGCGCATCAGCTGCAACACGGCCTGCAGGAGGCCGGCGCACTCGCGGTACTGGCGGGTCCGGGCCTGGCCGCGCAGCTGCTCGTAGGCCGTCGTCAGCATCTGCAGGCGCTTCAGGGCCGTCATGCTGTGGGTCAGGTTGCGCTTCGTGCCGTCGAGGCGCTTGATGTCGGCCGTCATGGTGGTGATGTCGCGCTCCGTCTGCAGGGCGCGGCTGCGAACGCTCTCGATGCGCTGGAAGAGCGAGGCCAGCTCGGCCTGGGCCAACTGCATGCGCTCCAGCGACGAGTCCGGCCCGTAGGTCTGGGCCGTCTCGAGCGCGGCGATCGACTGCGAAAGGTCATCTTTGTGGCGCTGGATGGTCGACGAGATGCGGGCAACCGACGAGACGGTCGACGGGTGCGAGAAGAGGAGGTTCAGGTGGGCGATCGGGTCGTACTCCACTGCGAGGCCAGGAACGTGTCAGTACAGTCCGCAGTCCGCGTTGGGTTTGCTTTGGTCGGTGGGCTATTCTGGGGGTTTGGGGGTTGCCGTTCTGCGTACCTGAATCAAGCGACAGGGTTTCTGCAACGGCAATGTTCATGGTGACTGGAAGCAGCCGGTCTCGCGATCAGTGCCCCGAGCAGTTGCTTGACGAAGCAAAGCCGTTGATGTGCTGTGATTTACTGTCCTGGGAGAGATCGTCCCGAGTAATACGGAGCATCGTTCCCCGTACAATACAATACAGTCCCCTAGATTGTTTGTTACGGACCACGGCAGCGTCAAGCATGGACGACCAGGGCCCTCCCAATCTATCCCAATCAACGCCAAAAACACATTGTGTGTTGACGCAGTAAGAATAAGCATGGCTGAGAGATAACTGCTATGTCTTTTCAGTCCTCGACTTTGTTAGATCACAGTCGAATTGTACCTGTTGAAAGAGAAGATGTTGTAAACAGTGTGGGACCCTTGTCCGTGGTTTCCCCGCTAACCAAATATTTAGGGTCGTTTGAACTGTACTGTTCGAATATCAACTCCAAAGCGCGCCATGTCCAACAAGACAGTGCTTAGCTGCATCCGGGAAGCCTCCATTTTTCCTTGAACCCCGTCTCGCCCGTTTACCGTTCGAGAACCTAGCTTGAAATCTTGATCCTTTTGAGAGTTCAAATCTGTAAGGAGAGACATTTCCGATTCAAACATGTTCACGCTGCCCTGGATTATAATTGGAGAGCAACTGAACAATCCTGGCAACCTTTGCTGGTGGTATGTTTCCGGGGTTAGGGAAAAGCACCAGCTCCGATAAGCGATGTGCGGCTAGCCGGCTACCTTATCCAGCGATCTGATCTGGAAACAACGAACATCAACTCAAGAACACACCGGTCAACAGTAACCATTGTTTGTTAACTCCCGAGTCGACCGACAGCATCGCGAAGCACAATGCTGCAACAGACACCATGGACACATTTGCTGCAGCCTCGACGCTGACCAGGCAGCGCCTCAGCGTGGCTGTTTTGTCGCTTGCCGCGACCGCGACGCTGGGCTACTTTTGCTACCGCGTCTACAACCCACCGCTTCCCGAGCCCCTGCCGGATCGTCGGCTGCACCGTAGTAATGCCGTCCGCCACCGCAGGCGTTCGCTCCCGGATGCCATTCACAGCCACGCCCGCGAGCCTTCGGATGCTTCCACCACGTCGGCCGAGTCGGAAGCTCCTGCTGACGAAAACGTCCGCGCCACCATGATCCGCCCGCTGAACGACGCCGAAACCGTCGCCGACGAGCACGAACATCCCCTCGAAGACAACTGGTACGACGGCAACAACCAATTCGGCGGCCACCACCAGCGCGCCGGCCAGAACATCGTCAGCCTGCTCTTCCGTGTCTCCGAGGACAACGCCCGCCGCAACGCCTACGTCCACCGCGGCTGTCTCTGCAGCAGCTGCGGCATCACCCCGATTCGCGGCATCCGCTACCGCTGTGCCAACTGCACCGACTTTGATCTCTGCGAGACGTGCGAGTCGCAGGGCCTCCACACCAAGACGCACATCTTCTACAAGATCCGCGTCCCCGTCCCGCGCATCGGTTCCAGCCCGCTGCAGCCAGTGTGGTATCCCGGCGACCCTGAAAACTGCCTCAGACTTCTACCCAAGCACCTGATGGCCAAGCTGTCCAAGGAGACGGGCTTTGAGCGCCCCGAGCTGGAAGCTCTCTGGGAGCAGTGGACCTTCATGGCCAACACGGAGTGGCGCGAGGACCCTGATGAGCTGGGCTTGGCTATGGACCGCAAGACTTTCGAGCGCTATCTGGTGCCATCGGGCGGATATCGTCACATCGCCCCGAACCTCTTGCACGACCGCATGTTTGCCTTCTACGACGAGAACAACGACGATCTCATCGGCTTTTCCGAGTTCCTGCAAGGCACCGCGTACCGCAAAAGGAAGGACAGACTCCGTAAAATCTTCAAGGGCTACGACATTGATGGCGACGGATACATCAGTCGGCGCGACTGCTTGCGCCTCTTCCGAGCCTACTATGTCGTGTTCAAACACATGCACGGGGACATCCTCGACGGCCTGGACGACCAGGTCATGAGCTCCACCGAGGTCGAGCAGCTAATCAATAGCAGGCAGCCACTGAGTAGCTTATTCGGCAGGGAGGGCGGCTTCACCCATGCCGACACAGACCGTCCGATGCAAGGAAAAGTCATCAATCTCAACACTGGCGAGGCTCACATCACCGACGGGGCGGCCACTGCGATTAACGAGGACGCGCCCGACACGGCGGACCGCCAGTCGGTCCTGACCAGCCTCTTCACCAGCCAAGCCCACGTGGCCGAGAATCTCTATATGCCGGTCCTGGAGAACCAGCGACAGGTCGGGGAGAGGCCCTCCGGGATTGAATATCTCAACGGCCTTCTTAACCCGCCAACCCGCATTAATGAACTGCCAGCACTTCTTCTCGGCGAAACCCGCGATGGCGACGATGTTGTCGTCGTTGTAAATGGTGGCAGCGCTCCCAACGGACAGGTGACCCATGGCGGGCACAGAGATACACATAGATTGGGTGGAAATAGCACTTTGGGGCCAGGAGGGGATGGGGCCGGACATGGAAGTGGTGCGAACGGGTCTTGGGACGGCGTTGAAGCTGGTCAAGACGAGCGGCCCCCGCCTCAGGCCTACAGGATTACCTCGCATCGCCGTCTGAGAGCCAATGCACGGAGAAAGCTGTTTGACCGCTGGAAAAAGAGGCAGTTCTACCTCGACGAAGAAGAAGGCGTGTTGCCCCCGGACGATTGGAGCGACAACGATGACGTTCTCGCCAATCTCAACGGCTCCGCCGACGACGACTCCAAAGCAACTCAGCCTGCCCTGTCGTCCCGATCGCGATCGTCATCCAAGGTGCGGTTCGCTGAAGACACGGATGACTACGACATCAGGTCCAACCCTTCGACATCGTCGAGGAGCATCCCAGAGAGGTGGGGCGGCATGGAGATTCCCGACGCCGAGAGAGACCTTGGCAAGGAGATATTCTACCAAGTCAGCCAGCAGGCCTTCAACGAGATTCTTGACGTCCTCTTCAAGCCGAAAGAAGATCTCGCTCTTCGGGCGGCCGAGACCAAGGAGAAGCGCGATAAGTACAGGCACATGTTCCAACATATCGATCCACTTGAGGAGAAGGAAGCGGAGACCAGCCCGGAGTCCGGTTCGGGAAACCCAAACCCTCGCCAGGATTCGTCGTTGGAGGTACTCCTGGATGCCGCCGGCTACACAGTCGACCAACCGTCCGCCGCCCAGAGCAACAACGCCAGGACTGAAGGTGACGTAGAGGCGAAGCAAGACGACGAGACCAGCGATGACGAGGATGATTCGGTTCCGCCCCCGCTGATAGCGGACAACGTCCCACTTGGGCGGCCCTCTTCCACCGAAGACGGAGTCTACCGCGACCCGACTATGCCTCAGTTCCGTCCAGATTCTGTGCCGGGATCCCAGGAGCGGGCCGCTGCGCAGAGCCAGGCCGAGCCGGCCGTCACCTCTCCACCAAGGCTATTCGGGGGCCTTCAACCATTTCCCCCACCGGCCGGCTCCCAGAAATCAACGGATGCCGAGGCAGCAGACGGCAAGACGACGGGCAGCGCCTTGGCCGAGTCCATCTCGCGTAGCACGCTAGTGAACTGGAAGTGCCTCGACGTCGAAGAGGAGGAGGCAAAGGCGCGCGGGGGGTGGGGCAGGCTGAGCTACGACGAGTTTGAGCACGTCTACAAGTCAGCCGAGGCCAGGGGCGCCCGGCTGGACTACCTGGGCACGTGGATTGACTTTTGCATTCCGGCCACCTAAGAGGGTTTGAGGTATTGACACGGTTGAACGAGGAGCGCAGGGGTGCCTCGGATGCGGCTGACCTGGCTTTTGAGTTCTTGGGCTTGGTTGCTAAGTGAATTAGCGTGTATACGTTCGGTGACGGAAAGAGGAAAATGGGCTGTTGGGGGTTTGTACGCGAGCGTGTACATTGAATACCCAGGTTGTGGCTGTACAAGTATGAGAGTCTGGCGGGTGCAGCGCGCGCTATCCAAATAGATGCTGAATTCTTGTATCTCCATTTCTGGAGAGGAGAGGACCTTTTTTCCTATGGCTTCACTCCCATTAGGTTTGTCAAGAGAAAGCGACGTTTAGCAGTCATGCTTTGGCTCCAAAAGGGGACAGAAAAGGGGCAGTAAACAAAGCGCACGGACCAAGGGCCTTGGCTCCCCAGCAACCGCTGGACTCTCTGCCAACACTATCTCAGGGGTCACGGCAAGATGGCACACTGCAAGCGCCTGAGCGTAGCAGCAGCTTCTCAGGGACGTGCATGTATTCATTCTGATGGGTGTTTTCTCAGTCCTGCCCCGCCTCAATTAGGTAGTATCTACCTTACCTGACTATCTCCGGTATGTCGGCCACCAGGTGCAAATCACCACGTTGCCACGTTCTTGTCACTTAACAGCCCCCCTATGACTGCAGGTGCATGTGGTGCTTGAATTTTGATGGGGTTCTTTGCATGGGTGTTTTGCTGACCGGCGGCAATTGTCTGGCGCATCTTATGACTGGTAAAAGCTCAAGTCAGCCGTGGCACTTGATAATCTTCTGCTGGACAAACATGGGACATTCCCCTCTGGGATCCGTGCTCCGTGTGTCCGTACCTTGGTGAGGTACCTTAGGTATCTTGGACGTGTATGATAGTTGAGTAAATGTTAGGGGACTCGAGCAGGCTGTGAGGCATACTCTGTAGTCCGTCAGTACAACAGCACTCCTGTATTGGCCGACGTTGGAGCAGGGTGATGGTGCCGAAATCTCAGGGGCACTGCGCCGTCTGGGCGCATGCGAGGGGGTAGTACCTGAGTGTCTAACGTTAACGCTCAGCACCGATGATCCGCAACGTTTTGGGAACTGGGTGGTGGTGGTCTCACGTCGGCCTCGGGGAAGGTTGAAATGTGACCGAGTGTGACCCTTTAGCCGTTGATCAGGCTGATGATCGCCTTAGGTATTGAATTGCCGCTGTGAAGCAAGGTACCTACTTTGCGCTTTGTTTGAGATGCTAGGAGATAAGGTACCTACTGGGTGACTCCCTTACGTGCGTGCGGTAAGTACCTCAGGGACCCGAGTTACCGGGTAGAGACACGCATGCTGAAGATCCTCGGCTGTGGGTGTGATTCCGTCGATTGTGTTCTGCCCTGTGAGACCACTGTATCAAACAAACGCGCATCAGGGCTCGCAGGTTTGAAAAGAGGGGTGAATAACCAAGGGAAATGGCCGACAGAAGAAGCTTATCGGGAGGAAGGAGGGTGGCGTCTGGCATGACGGGCAGCAAGCAAACGCCGAGCCTAGCCCGGGTCTTCCAACGTATCAAACGGAAGCGGTTGGGCCCAGCCAGTCCAGCCTCGGTGGGAGTGCCATGCCGAGTTGATCGTCCCATATCTGGTCGCTACTCGGGCAAGCTGCCAGGTTTGATTCGGCAAATGCAAGATATGGGCGTACAAGCCAAGACTGCTATGACGGCTGTTGGTTGACGAGTCAGGAGCCCGGAAGAAGAGGCACCACCCCTCCATCACCCCCCATTCCGCTGCAGTTGGCATGAGACGGGGCTGTCTCGTCGTTGGTAGGGACCATCAGCTGCCGATAGGGGGTAACCGATGGTGGCCAAGAGCGGGAGGAGATTGTGACAGATGCAGCCATTTACGAGACAGGTGGTGCGAGTTCAGCAGTGCTAAGATGGTTGTGTGGAAACAGGTACCTGGTTTCATCAAGGATAGAAGGTACCTACCGAGGTAGTCAAGCTGAGCATGGTAACCCTGGGTCCCAAGCAGTGAAAAGATCTGGATACTCCTGGCGAGTTGACGTGTTTCTGGACGGAGAGCTGCGGTAGACTGTGTGGAGTTTCGGCCCGGACAAGGCTGCGTTGGCTGTCGGGTGTCACGGTTGGCTGGACTGGAGCATACCGGGCACACAACCTAAGCCGGGGTTGGAGGACCGATCCGATCCAACGGGGTGAGGAGCAGCACGCAGCGCAACCCCAAGACGCACCTCGCCGACGTCTCCCAACCGTGAAGTCGCCGAGAAGTTGCCGGCCTCCAAGGCTTGCACTTTGAATTTCTTAGGGCAGACCATTAGCTCGAGCCCAAGACTTCAATTTGCTCAACAGCAGAGCTTCAAGTCAAGACTGAGTCTCTGCACAGTGCATGGCGGCCAACAAACCGGAAAGAGCGGTTTATAATCCGATCTCAAGGCATGAATCTACCTGAATTCGGAAGCAGAGTTTTGAAGACATGGGCTCTCGGTCGAGCTGTGCGTCATGGCCTCTTCACTCAACGTACCTACTTGTGCCTCTCGACTCCTAGAATGCCTCTCAGGTTGATTTCAAAATCCAAGCATAATGGTACCTTCGTACAAAAAGGTACCGCGCAGTGGTATGCCTGAGGAGGCAACCCGAACTCGCCCGAAGCTAATTACCTTAGGCAGGGGTCGCTGGTAACATGATTTGAGTTCTCTGCAGGTCAGGCCCCCAGGTCAGCCAACAAACCTGGAGTGGAAAGAAGCACCCCCGGTATGGTACCTACTTCGTACAAACCGACGGGAGCTCTATTTTGAATTCCGTCTCCACCTCACCGTTTTGGCACCACTCTGAAAACCACAAAACACCCCCTGCAGAATGGCACTTGCACGCTTGACTCGACGAGTCGAGGACCGCGGTGAGCACCCGTCGGGCATCGACATCCATCTCTCCCACCCCACCATTACCAAGATGGCCGCATGCAGCTTGGAAGGTTAATCCCTCTCAGTAGGTTCTCTCTCTCGGGCCCGAGACTGCCCTTCCCGTCCCCGATTTCTGTAAACTGCCAGTCTGCGCACTGTTACCCCTGCCTCGCATCAACGGCTGGTCCCCTCCGATCTTCCGAAATCACCAAGCCGGGATCGCCCCAATGAAGGTGTTCCAACATCCAACATCAGAAGCAGGAGGCTTGAAAGGGCAACCACAAGCCCATAACCGCAAAGCTCACGCCTTTCCAGCCTCTGGCAGTTGGCTGAGACGGCGGACTGCCACTGCCACCCCCGCACCGCCCGCGACCCATCTGGCAACCCAAACCAAGCCTGCCCCAACAACGTCGCCGCCCCTTCAAGGCCAAGCCCAACCCCCCGTCGAGTTTGGGCCCCGAGTGTGGCAGACCGCATCAAATTTAACGTTAAGCGCTTCAACATGCAGCATCTCGCAACTGGACGGGGAAAAAGGACAAAAAAAAGGACAGGTAAGCTCGTTCGGCCTTGCCGCTGCAAGCCCCCTCCCAACGAGAGACACCAACGGCGGGCTCTGATTCGAACCCAGTCGGTCGGGTCGCAGCAGCGGTCTTGATACGTCCGCCTGCTTTCAGCGCAGCCAAGCGGGAAAACACAGATGCCCCCCTCTCGAAGGCAGCGTTGGATGGCGTCCAGGGCTTCAATGTTATGCTCCGTGTCAACTAACTAAGCTAACGCGCGGTTGGCGCTAGTTCAGGTCAGAGTCAGATCACTTCTTCTTTGGTATTGTCAACGGACGCAAAGGTATTTGTCGACTTTGTCGATCGCGGTTGTGGTCTCTAGGTAGTTGGGGCTCGGCTGATGAGGGGAGGGTCCTGATTCCTGGGGTCGGGGGAGACGGAATGGGCGTCCGCCTGAATGGAGGGTGCACGCCAAAGCAGAACACCAGGTGTGTGGTGTGCTTGTGTGGACAAGAGAGATGCCGAGGTATACAATCGTCTCGGCAGTCATGATTTACCTGAGCTTTGCAGGGTTGGTTTTTCTCGGCCTGCGGTGTTGTTGATCTGAAAGCGTTGGCATGTTCTCCTTGGCGTGAGGCTTCAAACGATGAAGCCCGATCCACACCTGATATTCCGTTCCCCAGCAGCGCCAGCACAGGGCGCAAACTCCAAGGAGTATGAGTCGAAGTAGGAAAGGGAATTAATCGAAGGCCCTGGGCATGGTTCCTTCCGAGTCCGAAGCCGATGGCTGTACAAGACTGTGCGACCAAGTCTCGCGTCCCCCGGGGTGCTGTTCTGGTATCTGAGATGGCTTTCGAGGTTGTTAGCCTTGACCAAGCCGAATCAACCTAGCTAGCTCTCAACAAGCCCGACTTGAGGATAGTAATCACTTACCAATGTCCACAACCCAAGAACAATGCCAGAGACCAACCCATGTCTTTCAGCGTTGGCCTGTCGCCAGCGGTTCCCGTGGGTTCAATGTTCTCTCCAGTCCAGGTCCTCTCCGAGGTCCTGTCCGGTCCGAGTCTAATCCGACGGCGATGAAAAGGGCGCACACGACCCGCAGTCCTCGCACCGGACCTCCTCCCCGTCCCGGCGCAGGAGCCGCCTGCAGTCGCAGACCCAGTAGGCCTCGTTGGGCCTCGTGGGCCGCTGCACCTCGATGACGTCGCGAGGCCTGTAGAAGCCCTGCCAGAGGCCGCACGGGATGCAGAACCGCCGGACGCCAAACGTCTTCTTCACGCGCTGGTTCTGCCTCGAGCTGCTGCCGTGGCCGCCCGTGCCGCCACCGCTGCCACCGTGACCGCCGCTGCCGTTCCTGGCTGCTGCCGATAGGCTGGTCCGCGTCAGGGTCGGGGCGTAGTGCGGGTTGGCGTTGCTGAAGGGCTGGCCCAGGCTGGGGTAGTGCGTTGACGACGCTGTTGACGACGATGATGATGATGATAAAGACGACGACGGGGTCCCGGACCGCTCGCGTGTTGTTGTTGGCGCTGGGGTCGGGGAGTGTGTCCGCGTCTCGGCGGCGTCCTCGTCGGTGTCGCCTGCCTGTTCCCTGCCCGTGGAAGAAGAAGACTTGTGGTTGACCAGCTCAAACTTGTGGTACGACTTCATCTTTAGGCAGTGATAGCATGCTAGTCCCGGCGGGACCTTGGAGTCGGATTTCCTGGTCGGCTTGGAAGTGCCTGATTTCTCGGGGTCGCTGCGCCCGAAGTTGCGTTCGGCTTCTAGCAGGCTGGCTAGATCGTCGAATGATTGCTCAAATTCCTCGGGGCTGTCGACGAGGCCTGAAGGCTTGTGTTCCGGGTTGTCGTCCCGTTGCTTGCATGTGTTGTTCGTTGGCGGGCGGTGGTCGACTGGTGCCGCTTGGTGCGACGGCGGCAGAGCTGGCGAGGAATTGTATGGCGTGATCGAGAAGGACGGATACATGGCCGAAGGGTCCGAGTCGTAGGACAGAGGCGACGGCTGCTGGTGCAGGACGCTGACCGGGTAGCCGCCATACGGGGAGGACCTCGAAGAGTCACGTCTCGCGCTCAAGAGCGGCGGCGTGTAGGGCGACCGGAATAAAGCAACCTGGGCATGGAGGTACTGAGACGGGAGTGATGGTGGATGAGGTTGAGATACGTGCAAGTGCTCGTGGCCGAAGCCCGGGTACTGGTTCCGGTGGTATAGGCCGTTGTTTGTCTCGGAACCAGAAGTGCTGGAGGCGGGCGAAAGGGTGCGCGGAATGTCGGCGTGGTGAGTGTAGAGGGCGGCGTCGTGTGGCGTAGAGGGGGAAGCCGCCGATGAAGTTGAGGATACCGAGGAAGAGCGCGCTTCTAACGCCTGGCCCGTCAACACCGAGGAAGAGTAGTAGTCCTCGGCACAAACCCCGCGATGGTAAGCCATTGTATCGTAGTGCAGCTGAGAGCAGACGGGTGTTGTTGTGTAGTGGTGGCAGAGGAGGCTTGAAAGGGGGCAATGGTGTTGTTGCTGAAGTGTTTGTGGGATTTCCCGACATAAAGGGGTCGCGAGCCTCTGGACGACGGATCCGGGTTTGCCCGTCTTAAATGGTGCGGCTACCTGCGCGAGGGTTGGGGAGCGAGGGAGGCCTGGCAGATCGCGTTGGCCTGACGGTGTCGATCAGGGCGTTCGGCAACTCGTCCGGAGAATTGTGGCTTGAGTGGTCCAAGACTGGCGCTGGGGGAGGAGGACAGCCGCTTCTCAGGCGACCCCGGGGAGGCGTCGCGCCCCCTATCTATCCTCTCGGGCTGGCTCGATGTGCGGCCAGGCTGAGGCTTTGGGCGGAGACGGCCGTGTTAACAATGATCTCTGGGGATGACTGTGTAAACGGTTCGGGTCAGGGGTTGCTGAACACTTGTAGCTCACTCCCCGGCAAGCATGTACCAGTGTCGAAGCCAAGGATGCTGCGAGGGGTGGAGAGGCGACAGGTGAGAGTCGGCTGTACTCGGTACAGATCATCTGACTGAGAGAAAACGCGGCCAGCCGTGGAGCGATGGCACCCCCTGCTGTGTATCAGTGGGGCCAAGGGTCGCGAAGAAGCAGAGAAGCGCCGAGAGGGCTAGGGGGTGTGCCCTTTCAGCCCTGCGCTCCCCCCGTGATTGGCAACGCCCTGTGAGACCTGCAGGTAGCAATCGAAGCTAAGTGGGTAGCCTCAAGATACTGTACGGATATGCTCCGAACCCCAGTCCGTGGATGTCGTTACTGTCGGCGATGGTCGTACCGCCCGATGGCGTCGAGGGACTGGAACGGATTTGCGCCAGGGGCGGTGCGCGGGAAAACGGAAGAGCGGGCTGTCTTGCCCAGAATAACAAACAACGGTTCTCGCTTGTGGTCCCGATCCGGCGCTCTGCTGCTCTGGCGTGGAGAATGTCACGGTGACAGATTGCGCCCTCATGCAGAGTCCGTGTTTCCGAGAAGCAAACGTTCCTTGAGGACGGAGGGAATAAATTTCGATCAAGATAACCACGCTTTGTCATGAGCATTAGTTTGTTCCGAGTCTGGGATTGAGAAGGTTTTGCGGCAGGCAAGTCTTCAACGGGCTTCTCGCCCCGGATCGCCGGGTTTGGGTGGTCAACTTCAGCCGCGGAGCTGTCGGAGAGCAAGATACTTAACTGTGTAGATACCTTGCCTTACCTTTCTATACCCCATCGCACCGTGGAGGGGCCCTTTGCCGGGGTATCTCACGCAGGTAGACGGATTCAGATGCGAGAACCTTTTGTGCGCAGTGGCTGGATGCTAGCTGTCTTCGCTTTGCTTTGCACCATCAAGGTTATCCCATAGGAAGCACATCCGATCCAGTCCTGCAGGGTGCGGTTGGCGCTACGGATTACCCGCGCCCAGAAGCTTCCCTCGGCGCCTTCCCAAGCGCCTTGCACTGCAAGTAAGTTTGGTCCTAAACCTGAAATCGGTGTCAGCCAAACATTCCCAGAGCGAAGAACAGGCTGAACAGCGTGGAAATACAAGCATCCCAAGCTATCCAGCCGTCATCGCCGGTTGACAAGAATGTCCAGGTGCTGGAAGAACTCCGCCGGCCACAGCCCGTCGGATGCCGCCTTCGCAGATTTGAAAGAGGCTGCCACCTGAACTGCATCTCAACCAACAGCTGCTTGGCATGGCAGCCCAGCCAACCAGAGACTCCTTTTGTCGAGTTCCATACAGTGTAACCGGGCGTTCGGTAATCCAATCAGATCCCTGGCTGGAGGACTCGGCTGCTTTCTCACAGACGATGAGGTGGTTTGTTGATGAATCGGCGCTTCGTGGAGTAACTCCGCCTCAACTATCATCCTCTGCCGTTTGTTGATGGCGACGTGCCACGTCAGAGAGTGTGGAGCCAAAACGACGTTCAGAGCTGGGCACTGAAGGCAAGAAAACGGCGCAGCAACTGTGTTGCAGATGAAATTCTTTGTTGGGAGGGCGACGCTGCGGAAAAATTTCCACTTCATCCCCCTGGCGAGCGAGGTCCAGATGCGGGGTGTCTGTCTCCACTCTTTATACTTTGGTGCCTTTTGATTGGTTTTTCTGTAATAGGAAAGGCGCCATTTGAGAGCAGACATGGAGGAACAAGCGCCCTCTGTGAAGCCACCCGGATTCCATGCAGCTCTGATTGGCGTAGGAGACGGGAGAAACGCCAACGACGTGACACCTCCAAGAAGAGACAGCGAACAAGACGGTAACATGGCAGCAAGGTGGCATGCACGTCTGAGAATTCAGGCTCCGTGACAGCAAAACCAACGAGACTTCGTGGCTAAATGACTGGCAAAAGCGATTCAACGGTCACCCAAGGCATCAGGCGTGATGCAGCCGTCAAGAACGGGCTCGACAGCTCCAGGCGACAAGGAACCCTGTCACCCCGGTATCCGGCACCGAGTTCCGGTTAACGTTCGCGCTAGCCCAGGCACCTTAGCTTTCGCTCCAGGTGTACACATAAAATGGAATAACTACAGGTTTCCGGTAGACTCCGAGGCAAGCACCACAAAACCCCCCGGTCGCTGACAGTCAGCACAAGCAGACCTTGAATTGTGTGTTAATTATTAGGAACTTGGGAGGAAACAAGACAAGACTAGTTAACGTAGTCCACCCCCAAGTCGCGCACACCCCCAAGTCGCGCACACCCCCAAGTCGCGCACACCCCCAAGTCGCGCACTGGTAAGGGTTACACAGACTTTTGGCTGTAGCAGTAACACTTTTATTCCCGGTTTAATCCCGCTGTTAAGTACTGCAGTTAATTGCCTGTGCAACCCTTATCAGTGCGCGACTTGGGGGTGTGCGCGACTTGGGGGTGTGCGCGACTTGGGGGTGGACTACGTTACCAGATATATTATTATTATTATTATTCCTACACCGCTATGCCCTGGGGGCGTGCCGGACCTTCAACTATTTACTATACAGGAAAACCGCACCCTTGCAGGCCGGATGAAAAAACCCATATCGAAAATCAAGGAAACGATCAGTGACTGAGCCTGCAAATACAAAAAGAGAAGACCTCCTGGCCTTCGAAGGAGGGGGCATCAGACCGCAGGCTCCAGCTCCAGCTCCAGCCTCCTGGCCAGATTGTACATCG
>MU863625.1:1373446-1391306 GCA_033575675.1 Parathielavia hyrcaniae
GTAAGCTTCCTCGATTTGGGCACAGTATCGCGTTGTGCAGGTTTCCCGGCGAGTCGACGACGGATGGTCCGGTCGGCAATGTTGTATATCTTTGCTGCAGCTCTTATGCTTAGTTTTGGGTTATTCCGAATAGCTTCAATAGCCAAGATTACCCTGGCTTCCTTTGAAGTAGGAGGCATGTTGGGTTGATGAGAAAATTGGTGTTGAGTGTAGATATAACGCGTCGCGTAGAAAAGTGCGGCGCTCGCTTATCCGCGGCGCTCGCTTATCAAACACGTTATGCATTTCCATTTGCTGGTGCACCTGCATTGGAGGAATATTTGGGAGTCGACAGTTGCTTCGGTCTGAACTTGAAGTCTTCACTCCATCACACGGGCAGCTCGCACCATCTTTCAATCAATATCACTTCTCGGCCATGTCTCAGCAAGTGCGCGCAATGTCCGGTGGCAGCCGAGAGCCCCCGTCTCGAAAAGTGTTCCCGTATTCATGGAATCACTTTATTTCTCAAACTCTGGCTACGAAAATAATCTATGGATCTCTTTTCACTCTCCCACTTGGGGACACACTTGACGAAGTGCGATGCCCTCTGAGACAGACACTCAAATTTGTCTGCAGTAAGGTGCCTGCCAGAAGACGGGAGGTTCCCCATCAGGCCTCAACCTGTCCTCGCGCCTCCCACTGTGCGAATGAGCAGAGACATGGTCGCCTTTGGCGGTGAGACCAGAATTTCTATTCTTGCGTCCGTCTTCTTTCGGGCTTTCGACAAGGCAATAGACGGGAACACCAAGCGGCGGTCTAGAAAACGAGGTGGCGGGCGAGGCGTTCTATGAATAAATTCTTGCAGATTGCGCAGTCGAGGAGGCTGATGGCTCTTTCCCAGCTCAACGTGGCGTTCCAGGTTGTCAGCCTGATAGGTAGGTAGTTTGCCTCACACACTGTGGCCGCTGTTTCCGACTTCAGCTCCTTGTTGGAAGAGACCCCATGGATTGAGAAGACCACCTGCAATATTTGCCGCATTCCACGGGCCACGGCGAGGCGCGATTCCTGTCATCGCAATAACAACCTAGTCTATAGGCTAAATCGCACGTCACATGCACGCATGATCGAGTTTATGTTTCGTCGAAGACGTATCCATTCCAGGTTCAATTTGTTCGGATTCCAGCTAACGAACTCGAAACAGGAGCTGTTACCCCTGGTGGCTCAGTCAACAACTTCGACTCCCTGCCACCCAACATTCGCCGCGGCGTACTGCACTGTTGGCTGTTTGCAATCAAAGGGGCAACGGTGGTTGACCAGGAGTGAACGGCAACCCCCCGATATCTGGCAAAAACAACAACAACAAAAAAAAAGAGAACAAGGGGAAAAAATGGAAGAGCAAGAAACAAAAAAACACCGCACCCAACCACCAACATATCATCTCACAGGAAGGGTCGTAGTCGCCGCCAGCCTCGACGTTTCCACTTCCACGGTCTCCTCCGAGGCCTCCACGGTGACAACCACGACACTCGTCAGTGTCTGCAGCCCGGTGACGGTCACGGCGGGTAGGTCGGTCGTGGTGAAGGGCACCGTCTCGAGGATCGTGATGGACCGGACGCTGGCCACGCAATCATCACCCGTCTTGCTCGAAGAGACGGCGGGGGTTTCCGAGGAGTGGGCGGTCAAGGTGACGGTGCTAGGCTCCAGGGTGAGCGTCGTGACCTGGAGCGTCATTGTGACGGTCGTCGTGAGAGGGGCTGCGGCTGTCGAGGATGTGGAGCAGCTTTCCTCTGGGATGGTCATAACCGACGTTGTCGACGCGCATTCGCTGCTGGACGTGAAAGAGAGAGGCGTTCCAGTCGACGACACGGTGACTGTGATGGTGGTGCTCACAGGATCGTCGGGTGAGGTGTTGTTGACAGCTGCGTCATTGTTTGAGCGGCTGTGAATGTCCTCTGCGTTGCGTGCTGGGGCTGGCGGTGGGTTGAGGCAATAGTTTGGGCCGAGCAAACCGAAGCAAAGCATCCGGCGGGATATTGCGGTTCCCGAGTTCATGGGAGGTGCAGACAAGGGGGTGTTGAAAAGCGGCGACGTCAGCAAAGCATGATTGCTGGTATTAGACACTGGAGCCGCAGCAGCGAGAAGGCTGCCGAAGATGAGGGTGTATAGTGAGTATACCAACATGGTCTTTGTCGTTGCTCTTTGAGTGCGCTGAACAGTTCACTCTGACAAATGCCTGGCTGACTTTCTTTTGACTCTTTGCTCTCCAGCAAAGGCGCATCCACCTCCCTTTTATGTCCTCCTCTTGCAGCCCTTTTGCACCACATAGTGGCACCAGTAACGAGGAGGATGACGTACGTCGAACCTTGTCAAACCAGGACATCGAGATCGCGTCGAACAATCCGAAGGGGCAAACCGAGGGTGATACCCCAATGAGCTCCCATGGCTCTGGTGATATTGGCAATACTGTACGATCATGTGTGGGTTGTTCAGCGGGCCACAGCAGCAACCTTGTACGTAGAGGTGGCCATGTTTTGGTCAGCATTTAGGACATGTGCATCAGCCCGTGGTGGCAGAAGAACTTCATGTTCTCATACCTTCCAGGTTGCCAGTCATGTCACCATATACTGCTCCGACAAGAACAAGGGGAAAAGGCTCAGAGAGTAGGCTTTTCTGTACATTGCTCAGAACCGACTGCGTTTCTAGAGATGTAGACTCTGATAATAGGCTGAGGTATATGAACTTGTGGGCAGCCTTCACTCCAATAGTCTGCATCACGATTCTAGGCGGATGACCATTTAGCCTGCAACTAACAGAAACAAGTTATAAATCAGGTTGCTTCTTGTGCCCCTGTCAGAGTGTTCAAGGTTTCCTACATGACGAGACACACTTTCTGTGCAACACGATACGGAACTCGTGGTAGTGTTAGTTTTCCAGATTCTCGACCCATGTGCCCGTTGCCTGACGTACACCTGCCAGTTGGCTTCTTCGAGTAGCAAGATGGGTAAGAAATGCAAGAGGAGTAGAAGGAGGAGAGAGAGAAAGAGAGAGAGGAAGAAAGAGAGGAAGAGAGAGAGGAAGAGAAAGAGGAAGAGAGAGGAAGATGCAGAGGGAAATAGAGAGAGAAATAAAGGTTTTGATTTTGAATGAACAGATCTCCAATATGAATCTTCATTACCGTCCGTAGATCGAGGTATGGTAGAAAGGCTCACCGTTTTGTTGCTTCGAGTGTGTGTGGTGGACTGGTTGTTTGAGCTGCAGCTAGTTGGAGTGTCTGGTGCATCCGAGTTCGAACCTTTGTCACCGACGAGTCGAGCGTGGAGACGACTCGAATCGGCGGGCGAATCCGGGTCTGCTATTGCGCGAGCGAGAACAATGTGCGCCTGGGACAAGCTGTGAAGCATCTCGAACTCAGATACCTGACTGGGATACAACGCAATGCAAAAGACTTTTAGGGCGTCTCGTTCATTGTCGAATGAGCCGAGTTGCCCCATCAGCTGCCCGCCGGAGAGAGGCAGCATCGCCAGGAAGATTGGTGAGTTTGGACTCTAGAGAGTAAAGTCTAGAATATTCCTTACCCAGTTCAATCAAGCCTGTTGTCCGAATCATCTGGCAACCATTTGGTGGCAGTGTTGGACTTGCGTCAAATCATCCCGGAGTAGAGACACCAGCCACCCCCTTCATCTGACCTTCCCATGAACTCTCAACCTTCAAAATATCTCCCTGGACATCACGAAGTACGTCGTTCCTGCCATAAAAGCTGGAAACCAGAGCTTTTTTGGGTTGGACCGGCCCTTTACCCAGATGGAATCCCTCCGCACCTCCCTTTTCTTCTCATGATTGTTGCTGAACCCAGCACCAACCCCAAGCTTTCCCACCCCGGGACCTTTGGCCTCTCACCCATGAACAAACTCCGGCTTGCTCCTTTCTTTCTCTATACGTTTCGAATTTTTCTCAGCATCTCTTTTGTCTTTGCGATCTTTCTTTCAGTACTACCCAAGGCACCTCACCTAAAGACGAAGTGATTATTTTACATTTCCCCCATTCAGGCCGCTGAACAGATATCACCATTCTTCTTGACCCTCCATATTCCACCAGAAGTTCACCACTTAGCAAGATTTTACCATTCTTCCCCTCTGCCTCGTATCTTCCTACACCCTGCTTTACATCCTTTAGCTCAGCATCGCGGCAGCCGTCCAAACTCCGGAACCCAAGCGTCTGTCACGGCGCCTGATAACAGACTGCAGCTCCCTTTCCTGTGCCCGTCAATCCGAGCAGACCGGTATCACTTTCGCGACGCGAACCTTAGCAAAGATCAACTTAGCCAGTGTTTGTACAGCGACCATCACTAGAGAGCGGACCACACAACCGACCCTCCCACCACATACCGGCGCTTCCCCCGCTCAGTTGCCGGAAACAGCATCCAACTAAAGAACAGAGATACTAATGCTAAAACCATCGGAGCATCCTTGACGAGAAGCGTAATCGGAGGGAGCAACCATAGCAAAATGCTCCCTTCCACAGACGCAAAGAGGGACCTCGTGGTCGATCCCGCATCTTCCCCCGACAAGCATGCTGCCGACAGGCAACACACTCCGGCTCCGAAACACTATTGCTTGAGCCAGCCAAAGTCCGCTCACCCTTTCAAAGTTAGCCAGTGTTCCCATGCGTCTGATACGAGACCTGTATTAACAATTCCCCTAGGCGCTGTCACCAAGCTCGGACATACATGAAACAGAAGTTGAACCGAAGCAAGACGCAGATAACGCCTCGCTGGCCGACCGCTTCGCACGATTCTAGGTGAACGACGGGGATGAGAAGCAGAGCATCTCCCACAACGTCCAACACACTGCCGCTCTCAACTACACCAACAGCGAAAATCTCGACACGCCCCAGGACTCGGTAACCTTGAACGACAACAACAAGAACAACTGTGATATCGACCAGGCGGTGCTGTCAGAAAGCGGTGATGGTTTCTGCTCCTTGGCACGGTATGATCCTCTCGGTGTCCCGTTGATTTGCAAATGTGGGATGAGATGTTGACGAAAGCGTGATAGAACCCAAGAACCGCTGGCATCAGCGGGGGCAAAAGGCACAGGCGACATTCTCGACAGTTTTCCGCCGCCTGCTGGAGACTTGTATAGACAGGAGGCCGGGCCAGCGCGCGAGGACGACCAGGACACCGAGAACGAATTGGCCAACGAGATCAGGAAGCCCATACCCGCCGGTGTCAACGATGGTGACGGAGCAGAAACCCCGAGGCCAGTCAAGGACAAGGACGACTGCCCACACACCCCGCCGCCGTCGCCAGCCATACCCGCCCAAGACTCAAAGACCACCTTTGAGGAGTTCTTCAAGATCCAACCCTCGAAGTTGGGCGGGCTGGGAGCTTTCACCGTCCGGGAGCTCAAGAAGGGCGAGGTCATTCTGGTCGAGAGGCCGCTGCTCCGGACGACCCATTTCCGGCTCATGCTGGATTACGCCAACCTTTCCGACGCGAAAAAGAAGGCATATCTGAGCCTGCACGGGGCCGAGGATGGAGACCGCTTCAGCCGAGTGGAGCGGATCCAGAAGTTCAACGCGTGAGTCGCACAGGTCCTGTCCCGCTTGATGCCGTAGCCGAGCTTACGTCTGACGTGAACACCTAGATTTGCCGTCCTGGGCGGCATCGCAATCTTTGAGATTGCGTCTCGCTTCAACCATGCTTGCCCCCCAGTTCAGAACGTTGAGTATGCGCTTGATCATGACGAGGGGGTCATTGAACTCACCGTCTGCAAGGACGTGGTTCCCGCGGGCACCGAGATTCGTATCAGCTACGGGGGGTCGCCGATCGATCTGTATCGAACGTACGGCTTCCGATGTTGCTGTGGCGGCTGCACGCCG
Organism: Parathielavia hyrcaniae; assembly: GCA_033575675.1. Classification (NCBI taxonomy): domain Eukaryota; kingdom Fungi; phylum Ascomycota; class Sordariomycetes; order Sordariales; family Chaetomiaceae; genus Parathielavia; species Parathielavia hyrcaniae. The sequence continues at coordinate 1,379,306 of MU863625.1, forward strand.
CTGACTGACGACGACATTCGAAGGTTCAAGAACCATCAGTATGGCATTTGGGAATGGTGATTCACCATCTCGGCGTGCCGTGCTCACTGACGAGAGCAGCCGATCTGAAGGGAACCTCGCCCCTGCCAGTGACGAGGAAGGAGGCCTCGCCTGACACGACCTGGCTGCCGCGGGGAGGTCGAGGTCGAATTGTCGTGGTGTGCATGACGCTTTGGAAGAGGGGAGAGGGGTCAGCGAAAGAAGTTCTTTTTGGGAAGGGCAGGCATTCACGGATCGGAAAAGGTAAGCTCTGATTTAATCGTAATGGAAGGTGTTCGGATTTGGTAGCATGTGACAACTGAATGTGGCAACCTAACTTGTGCTTGTGAAATGGCGGAAGATGAAAGAGCACGCGGGTCCAAATAATCATGTGGATGGCCACCCTCGGGCTGTGTCTGCGTTTCAAGTACAGAACAGTAGTAATGCGGGAGATCCTTGGGACGGTTCCTGCAGAACACTACAGTACTCAGTCATCCATGAGCTTGCAGCTGGTTGACTCAAAGGTGAGAGCGCGGCCTGTGGCACTGTCTGCTTGGCGAGTTGCAATAGTTGGTCTCACGTGCATTGCGAGGAGAATCATAGGAGGCTTTAGCCAGATCATGCTTGTGACCCTGAGTCAACGAAAGGGTGTAGAGAGCTAAGGTAAAGATGGGAGAAAAGGGGTGGGAACGGGGCAACGCAGGTTCGAGCCATCACACTCGTTCACATACCTGAAGAATACCAAGACTTGGTTCCCCATGTTGATGCAGACATCTCCATTGAGCGCCAGCTAGGTCCAGACTGTCAAATCCGTTCTCACTACGCCACACAAATGGCACACCGAGATAACCTGGAAGAGAGGAGAAGTGACCAAACCCAGGGGTATCAAAGCCTTAGCCTCCATCTCTACTCATCTAATAATCACCCTGACTTGAACCAAGACCAAGCCTCCAACGCCCTCTCATCGGCTCCAGTCACTGATGCTTGAACGCCAAGTCACCCGTGGAGAAGAGCTCAAATTTGACGCGGGCTGCGTCGACGCCCTGGGCTGTCAGGTAGTACGACATCTCCATCATGAACTGCTCTGGCCCACAGATGAAGTACTCGGTGCCCGAGTTGTGGAGGAACAGGTCGTCGGCGCCGACCTTGGCAAGATCCACGCGGAAGTCGTAGTCGTACGTGACGCCGACAACGTCGCCGCTGGCGAGGTGCGTCTTGAAGATGTTTGTGCGGAAGCCGGGGTTGCTGCGTCGCAGCCGGGCGACGTGGTCCTCGAAGGGCACGGTCCGCCGCGAGCCGTGGATCCACGAGATGGGCCGCCCCGGCTGCGTCTCAGTGACCGTGTTGGCGATGGCGACCATCGGGGCGACGCCCACGCCGGCCGAGATCAGGACCAGCGGCGTGGTGCACGAGTTGCCGACGTCGAGGAAGAACTCGCCGGCCGGGTGGGACAGCTCGACGGTGGAGTCAGCCGGCATGTGGTCGATGAGCATGTTGGAGACGAGGCCCGGGTAGAAGAAGGACTTGGAGACCGAGTTGGCGTAGCGGGCGCCCTCGTCCCGCTTGACGCTGATGCGGTAGTAGTCCTCCCGCCAGGCCTCGCTGAGCGAGTACTGGCGCGCCTGCATGTAGCCCTCGGGGCTGTGTATGCGCAGCGAGACGTACTGGCCGGGGAAGAACTTGGGCAGCTTCTTGCCGTCCTCGGGCACCAGGTAGAACGAGTAGATGTCCTCGGCCTCCGGCACGACCCGATCGATCTTGAACTTCCTCCACGAAGTCCATTTCCCAAAGTCCCTGTAGAGCTGTGCCTCTCGGCCAATCAGCATCTTGGCGAGCACCCAGTACGCCTTCTCCCAAGCGGTGAATACGGCGGGGGTCATGGCCGGCCCGAGGACCTCTCCGAAGGCCTGGAGGAGGTATTTCCCCACAATCGGGTAGTGCTCGGGCCGGATGCCCAGAGAGCAGTGCTTGTTGCACATGCGCTCAAACTTTGGGATGAGCTCGCTGATGTGGCTGATGTTAGAGGCGAAGTTCAGGATGACCGAGGTCAAGGCCCGGGGCTGGCGTCCATTCTTCTGGTTGACGCTGTTGAAGTAGTTGTTCAGCTCCGGATGGTCCCGCAGCATGTTCCTATAGAAGGTGGTCGTGATATGCTCGCCGTGTTCCCGGAGGGCCGGGATGGTGTCCTTGACCAATCTCGACTGCTGGTATGTGAGCGCCATAGTGTCCGCGAATTGGCTCAAATATAACCCGGAAGGAGAACGCGGGGGGTGGGAGAAGGAAGTGTGAGCGAGCTTTACTCCGGGCTGGAACCAGGTCGTTCATGGAGCTTATCACTGCCGGACCAGCTAAAATCAGGGCGGGCCATCTCGGCTTCATCTTTCTGTTTTCCGAGACGGTTCCCTATCGTCTTTGTGTTTCTCCTGGGAAAGCCGCACGTTTGAACAGGCCTCAGAGCCCTCGCTCGTACGATGGTGCAAATAACAGGGATTTCGGCCAGGTTCTGTCGAAAGAAAAGTGAGAGGCCGTGAATCGGACCCATGTCGCGATGTACCCACGACTCCACCGCGGGTCATGGCCTCCACGCGGTTTCAAGTTACCGCTCTTGGGAAGAAAGCACGCGGCAACCGTTGAGCTGCTTTGATGATGCAGCGGTATCCTCCTCGTGGGCTTGTAATCGAATACTTTCACAGCTTCCGTTGGGATCAAGGGAGTCTCTGCTCCACCCCAGATTAAAAGAATTCCTTCCTCAACCTCCTATTCGAACGGACCGAAACTGCTGCGCTATTGTGAAGGATTCGATGATGATCCGGGTGGCAGGTAACGGTGTCTTTGGCCCCGCGATGTCGCCGAGTTGATGAGTGGCGGTTGACGTGATGGTGGCATGTTGACCATGGAGTTGTCCCAATCCACGACTCATGAGTGGGCCACGTACAACAGGCCGTTCCGGCGAATCTGGGCCCCGGCCTCAGGGATCGTCACTTGTGATAGAAGTCCGTGAATTCCCGAAGAACGGTGGACGCATACCGTCTCTTTTCAACCATCTCAACAGCCACTAGCCAGGGGGTGTTAGGCTGAGGCATGTTTGCTGAATCGTTTATGAGTGAAAGGATGGAGTAAAGCCAATCAGACAGGGGTGGTCCCTAGCTAGTGGCTGTTGAGTTGGTTGAGAAAAAAACGGTATCACTGTGTAGTCAGAGGGGCAGGAAAGAGTGGTAGAAACAACAATCGAGCTGTTGGCAACCGGAAATGAAGAACAATGGAAGCCCGGCGCCCCCTGCTGCTAATCCATCAACGTTGAATTAGGTTACGTCGTGAGGTTGTAACACAACCCGGTTCTTCTCGGCATTGGTTCCCTCGGTGGCATAGTATCGTACGACACACTCAGCCGGACCCAGATTATGGAAGGGCGCATCGTTCGAGAACATTGAACTAATACTGCAAGGAAAAGTCAGTTGCGGGTTCGCGAATTGGCAACCGGAGCGGTGAGGCAGACTGAATACTCGCAATACCATACCTTCCTGGGATCGCCCTCCTCCATCGCGCATCATAGACGAAACGACGATGATGTCCCGGCCGCTCATGTGGGCTCCCCGCGGCGGCCGGACCGAGCCGGACGTCTTGGCACTGCGGGTGATCGCGGAATGCAAGATCCGGAATCGGCACCGATTGCCGATCAAGTGAGGCTTACCGGACAGCTCCGGGCTATATACACAGTCTGCACAATCTTGGGGGTCGCAACCGTGGTCAAGGCTTAAGAGAGTTGGCCCCCATAAACAAGCCAGCAGCGAGAAACGTGAACGTTGGACTCGGGATACTTAAGAGAACAAAACCATCGGGCGTCGCTCGAGTTGCCGTGGACTGCCGTCTTCTATTCCAAAAGTCAGCGGAAGTAGAGCACAGCAGAGCAGAGCATGGCAGCCCCTCGTGGGACATTAATGGGCTGACCATACCGCAGCGCTGCGCGTGGTCTTCACCTACGGCGCGGGGCGGTTGCCATACCAGGCGGCCGGTCCCATACGCCACCGACGCCTCATCGGCTTTGTGTCCGGAGGGCGAGGCTACTGATTCAATCTTCCCGGCGGTGACTTCACGGGTTGTCCCACACTCAGGTGCGTTGCTTCCACTGCGTGTCTCCGCTGGCAGCCGTCGCTGCACTCATTCTCAGTGGCCAGATTGGTCGAACATGGCAGCATGCAGACAACCGAAGAAGGGATGAAGCATCTCCGGGCCAGCCCGCTCCCGCTCTGACTGTGTGTGGCCTGCCCCCTCGAAGGAGGAGGAGGAGCGGGACAACAGACGGCTACTAGTACCAAGATTGGAACGGTGCATACAGGTAGTGGAGGAGCGGCGCCCACACCTTGATGAGGTGCTGCAGGTGCCACCGCTCGGATCGTCCCCGCGGCCAATCGCAGGTTCCTCGTTGCGGTGCTGTGCGCCACGATCGATGCAGGCGGTGCTCGAACCGTCGTTGACTGTGTCGTCGGATATTGGCGGGCAGTGTCTCCCTAGAGAGGAGCAATGCTTCATTGAAGTGACAGCCTCTGCTGACGAAGTGTTGGAGTTGGGTAGATCGTCTTGCCGCTGACTTCACCAGGACCACCGCCCAGCCTGCCAAGAGTTTTTGGTCTAATTAAAAGCTGAGGTCAAAGACAGTTGCATCTCTGTTAAGGCTACAGCAGTTTTGGCTTGCTCCTACTTGTCCTACTAACAGTTAGATAACTTATTACGAAATAACTACGGACAAGTGGTTTCCCATTATTGACAAAAATAAAGTCAGTTCTGTTGTTCCTGCTCTTCCGAGGACGGATACTGATAGGCTTCTTCAGGTCGCTGATCCGATGAACATCGCGTGCTTCTTACCTTCATCATTTCTGGGAACCTGCGGTAGAGCGCTTAAACGCTCCTGCACCGAGTCTGAGGCTGTTCCCATGCCGCCTGCCATCAGCTGTCTCGTGCCTGTTCTCTCACACCGTCCCCTCCGCTCGGGGTTTCCCTTTTCAGAAACCCGTACACCTTCTCCACAGCTTCGATCAACGCCAACCTCTGCAGCATGGAAGCTGACATCTAAGGCTCGCCTGCAGCAAGCGCTGCGTCGTTTGGGCGGTGTCCGCACATAGAGACATGGATCAAGAAGCGTCAGGGCTGATTCCGATCCTGAAAGGACCAATTGAAACACGACGCGGCTGTGGTCCGTCGTCCAGCGGCATCTCACCGGCTTCTGCAGGCCCTGCAAGATGCTTGATGGAGATTCAGTCGAGGGTAAGGTAGCCCAAAAGCCGGGGATGAATTTGGTATCAGGTCCGTCAATCCTCAAAGGCTGGACCGGTCATGAGGAGTCCTGGAGGGGTCCTGGATGAGGGGCAGCTCTCAGTCAAGTCATATGGACATACCTTGACTGGGTTAGGGCAAGAATGACGCCGTGACTTGTGTTGGCATAAGATCAGACCGGGCAGCTGCGCTGGTTGCACCCCTCTCACCATCTGAACTCTCTGGCCGGGTACCTTAGTGACTAACAGTGCGTTGGAGTCAACTGCCATCTACCTGGTATATAAGCAGGGTATCTAGCACTTGAAGCAGTGCCTGCCCAGATCTAAACATCTGAGCTCTTCCACCCAACCGCACACACCCACACACTAACATACGCCTCCCGACCATGTCGTCCCTCATCTCCAAGACAGCTCTGACAGTGGCCCCCCGCGCCCTTTTGGCTCGCCGATCTCTGCAGTCCACTCCGATCGCCCTGTCGAGAGCATTCCACCAGACCCGCAGCCGCCAGAGCCGAAGCACAGTCCTCCCCGAGTTCAGCCTCAAAGACCGCGTCATCGTCGTCTCGGGCGGCGCGCGGGGCGTCGGGCTGACGCAAGCCGAAGCGCTGCTCGAAGCCGGCGCCGTGGTACACGCCCTCGATCGGCTCCCGGAGCCCGAGCAAGGCAGCGACTTCTCCCGCATCGCCGAGCGGGCCGCGTCGGAGCTCGGCTCCCGCATGAGCTACCACCGCGTCGACGTGCGCGACCAGAAGGCCCTTGGCGAGATCGTCGGCGGCATCGCCGACAAGGAGGGCCGCATCGACGGCCTGATAGCTGCGGCGGGCATTCAGCAGGAGACACCCGCCTTCGAATACACGGCCGAGGACTCGGACAAGATGCTTGGGGTCAACGTGACAGGCGTCTTCATGACGGCGCAGGCGGTGGCGAAGGAGATGATCAAGCGCAAGCAAAAGGGGAGCTTGGTGCTCATTGGCAGCATGAGCGGGACGGTGGCGAATAGGGGGCTGATCTGTCCGTAAGTCTTTGCCTCGCTGCTTTCCTCTTCCACCACCCATGTAACCGTGGGGCTGACGAGACTTGGCAGGGCGTACAACGCATCCAAGGCCGCCGTATTGCAACTCGCTCGCAACCTAGCGGCCGAGTGGGGGCCGGCAGGCGTCCGTGTCAACTCACTAAGCCCAGGTTACATAGTTACATCCATGACGGCTGGTCTCTTCGATGCCGTCCCCGAGAGACGGACGGCGTGGCCAGACGCCAACATGCTCAAGCGGCTGAGCTACCCGGAGGAGTACCGAGGCGCGGCCGTGTTCCTTCTCAGCGACGCCAGCAGCTTCATGACCGGCGCTGATCTCAGGATCGACGGAGGCCACTGCGCTTGGTAAATGAAGACGGCAGCATCCAACGGGTATCGAGACAGCTTGGCCAATCTTCACGCGGCCCGGGTATTCGGAGTGGTAGTGTAGTGTACATAGAGCGGAGGGCGTGGTTCCGGCCATGGTTTGATGGTAGATCCATCCACTGGTGTCCAGTTTTCGTCTATCAATGCAATCCAGGGTTTTTCCTTCAAAGCTGTTCACGATGCCGGTGCCACGAGACCCTGTGGTCCCATCCTCGCGACGACACCAGGCTTGAGCCTTAGCCGGGACTCAATGTCTCTTGCTGAAGCACCTCCCTGCCGTAGAACCAATATTTGCTTGACCGTAGCGATGTCCAGGAACTCCCTGCCCTTGTCGGTCGACTTGCCCATATTGTCCAGCTCGTGCTTGGCTCCGGCTTCGATTTGGCGCCGCATTTCGAGAGCGCTGAGGGTCGCGTTGTTTGAGGATGGCGGAAACCGCGGGTTGGACATCAATTGGGGCATTCCGTAGGCATCCGGAAAGGGGTCTGCTATTGACGACGGGGAGAATATCGGATTCGGCTGAACGATGCCCATTTTCTGGAGGCGGCTTGCAAAGTCGGGCCTGAGTTCGGAGCCATCTGGGGCCGCCGAGTCGGAGCGAATTGCTGCAGCTTTGTCAGAATCCCCATCAGAGCATAGGAACCCGGTATGCGTGGCACTCACAATCACTCTTTGTGGAGGAGGTCTGCGGCGGAGACCGCTGCTGCACGTCGGCTGAGGGAGCGGGAGCCGACCGTGGAGATGACCGCGTTGCTGGGCTGGCAGCAGCCGCCGTTGGGGATGACCCGGGAGCGCGCGATGGAAACTTGCGCACGGTTTGCTGCGCTGCTTTTGATCCGGATGCGCCCATATTGGGGTTTATCTGGTTGACAGTTCAGCCTCGGGTCTCCATTCCGTCAGATTTTTGTTACGGATTGGATTGGGACCGGGAGGTGTCGTCATTGAATGCTCAAGCCACAGTCAGTATGTGGCAGGTGTGCGGCTGCCGCCACCTCCTCGTCGGGTTCAATTTCAATCAACATGCCATTACCAAGGTTTGCCTTTTGAGAAAATCGGTAGATGGAGCAGCTCGATTTCTTCGGAATTCTATGATCAAGCTCTCCAGCCTTTGTTAGATAAGAGCACGATCAGATTTTCATTGATTCATGTCTAGAACCAGAAATCTTACTCTCCAGCCTTGATTTGTTCGTTGGCGTGGCACACGGTGCATAACAATAATAAAACCAGCTTAGAGAAAATAGAGAAAATACAAGAAATGGGGAGGGAGAGGGAGAGAGAGAGAGAGAGAGAAAGATGAAGAGGAAGAGGAAGAAAGAGGAAGAAAGAAAAATCCAAGGTGAAAGTGAAGTAATATCGGGTGTAACTCATCAAAGGGTTGCGCTAATCAATAAACTAGGTTGAATTGTAGTCATTGATTTCTCTTCAACTTATAATCTACCTAGGTAATATTTACGAGTTACGTATATTTGTACCAAGTCATTCGCCAAAAGACTAATGAACCAAGTCCACATGTGGGTGGTCGGAATCAAGTGAGTGCAAGCGTCCGGGACTCAAACGAAATAGACTCGAGTGTCAAAGCAACTCGCCCATACACAGGCCACGTGCAAAAGATCGAACTTGTGTAACCGCTTCGAACAGCCGAAAAGCTTCAGGGTAGCACAGCAGTGTCAAACTCAAACAAGCTGGAAGCAGTTTCATTGCTCACGGCAATGAGCGCCGCACCAGGCATGACTCGAATTTGCTCATCAGTGACTGCCCGATGATCAATCTCCCTCTCGGGCCTTGAGTCAGAGCTTTGTAGCCAATAAGAAGCTCTGAACGGAAGTCCCGCTTTAAAAGACTCAAAATTTGGGACCGCTTTCCCCGCTCCCGAGCCCCGCTCAGCAAGAGGCCCGGACTGGCTCAACTGGCTTGCGCGACACACCCAGCCTTCCGGAAATCGGCTTTTTCACCTCCATTTCTCTCCCATCGCAGTCGCGAAACCGGACCTTCGAGCGAGCAGATTGCCGCTGCCAACAGCCTATCTCGCACCGTCCCGTTCCGTCTCGGGAACCGGGGAGCCCACCCAGGCCTCAGTGTGCGACCACACAGTCGTTTATCTCCCCCACCCGTCGGGGTGCGCCGCTCGGCCATGGAGAGCTCTGACTTTGCCGCCGGCATGCGGAGTCAGGGTCTCAACTCGGCCGGCTCGGCCAAGCGCAAACGGAGCACCTTGGACAGCAGTCCGGCCAGCCTCCTCGACCAGGATCACGACCACGCCCACGACCTTGACATCGACCACGACGAGAACGGTTCCCCAGACACCAAGAATCGCCGTCTGCCGGGCGTGAAGCGTGCTTGCAACGAGTGCCGCCAGCAAAAGGTAGTCAGCTGTTGAGTCGTGGGCCCCTTCCTTCTTCCTCCTACACTTCCGCTCCACCTCCGTACCCGGATCGGCCTTACATCCGGATTGAGCCCTCCCGTCTCCGGTCCCCGGCGCTCGTTGTCACAGTTCGAGGCTAACCTGTCCCCAACTCGGTCTTGTCTAGTTGCGATGCGATGTCGTCCAGGAACCATTTCAGAGTTGCTCGCGGTGTAACCGGCTCAAGCTGGAGTGCAAGATCGAGTCCAACTTCAAGCGGATAGGCAAGCGCTCCAAGCACGCAGAGATGGAGAAAGAGATCGAGAGGCTACGCCGCGCGGTCCAGCTCGCCAAGAGCCAAGGCTTCGCCCCCGACGACGACGACGACGACATGGTACATTCCGCCGTTCATTCCGCCATCCAGTCACAGCTCCAGTCGCCCGTTGTCACGAGCCAGTACACTCATACCAGGCATCCGTCCTTGATGGGTTCCGACGAAGCCGTGTCATCACTCCTACACCTCAAGCGCGGCGGCTCCTACGCGCTTCCGCGCATCGCCCGGGAACTCGACGAGTTCAGGCTCACCGAGGACGAAGAGGGCCAGCTATTTAGCCAGTTCTTCAACTACTATCACCCATTCCTGCCCTTTCTCAATCCTACCCAGACGCCGGATCAGTACTATCAACAACATCCTCTTCTCTATTGGGCCATCATAGCCGTCGCCAGCCGACGCTTTGGATCTGATCCCAACATTCTCACCAAGCTCTCGAGTCCATTGACGAGGCTGCTATGGTCTACCGTGGGCGACGTTCCTCAAAGCTATTTCGTTGTCAAAGCCCTCTGTCTACTCTGTACGTGGCCGCTCCCGACGAGCACCACATCGGCCGACCCCACGCACATTCTCTGTGGCGTCATGATGAAGACGGCCACGGGAATCGGCCTCCACCGGCCCAACCACATCAACGACTTCTCGCGCGTCGCTGTTGAGCTCAACAACGAGGGGCTGCACGACCGTATTAAAACTTGGGCGGTATGTAATATCGTCGCCCAAACGATCGGAACGGGCTACGGCCAACCAGCTTCGACATTGTACGACTGGACGTTGGCCATCCGGCCGGGCGTCGAGGGGCCGTACTCGCTTGGACCCGATCTGGAGGCCAGGCTGCTCATAGAGCGGTTCTGCGACAAGGTCTCAAAAGAAATGTACAGCAATGCCAGTGATCCGAGGGGCGTCGCCGGTGACGAACACCGAGCCATGCTGATGCGCGTTTATCGACGCGAGTTCAACGAGCTCCAGGCTTCGATCGTGGCACAGAACCTGTCGCCCATCGTGTACCTCCACCTCAAGGCAGCCTGCCTTCATCTTCGCCTCGCCGGCTTCTTTGACTCGAGCCGCACGCCAGGCTACCTCGATGATCTGATGGCCCTGTGGCGTGCCACCACTGGTTACCTCGATTACATCCTGGACGGTCCGGGGACGTGCAATGAGTCCTACCGATACCAGCTCCAAGACGACTATCTGTTGAAGTACGCCACGAACTACATACAGCAAATGCTGGTCGCCGCTGGCTTCGCCTTGCTCAAGCTCATGCGGTCCTTCTTTGTCAAACAGGTCGACTTTGAGAGGGGCCGAACGCTCTTCCACAGGACCATCCAAGCTATCAGGACCACCAGCGTGGTGCAGAACGACCTGAACTGGAGGCTTGCGGAGCTGATGGTGCAGATCTGGAACGGTGCCAGGATCGAAGGAAGCTCGCCGTCATTCCAGGGCGACGACCCCGAAATCGATGACAGTCTGCAGCTGAAGGTACGGTGCCGACACAGCATGAGTCTCGTCTTCGACTCGATCTGGCACTGGAGGGAGGAGTACCAAGCCAGAGGCCGGGGAACGCTTGATGGTAAGTCTCGGCATGACCCCCCACCCACAAGCATGTTTAAGAACCCCTCGTCGTGGCCTGTTCTCTTAGGTGAACCCGTGCGGGCTAAGATACAATTCCGTAGCTCTGAAGCAACCCACGAAACCCGATTCGGCTAATGAGTCTTCAGCCTCCTCAACTCATCTGGACACCACCCTCGCCCCGCCAACACACAGTCTTCCTGCTAACCTTGGCCTGGCGGCATCCAACGGAGCTCTGACGCCCAGTGGAGGGTCGGCGATGGGAGGAGGCACCCAGGGCTCGTCACTGGTGGGAATGAACGATTACAACAACAACTCTGACTTTTGGGACCCTCAGCACTGGATGTTGGACGGACTCCTCGACTTCAACTACACGTTTGTGCCCATCGAGAGTGCTTAGGATGCGCTCGACCATGACCCGGCCAAGGCTGATTCGGGGCTACATCCCAGATAGCACACCTCCACGCACACGCTCAAGCCCTGCAGCAATCCTTCGGCAGTATATGTTTCCAACGTTTGATGAAAATACCCCTTCTTGCTTTTATTATTTTTGTTTGTTTCAGCGCACATTGTCCCTTGGCTGGTATGGTGTCGGGTCTCATCCGGTATGGTTCGAGATGTTAGGGGGGTTCAGGCACGGAAAACGCAAACAAAAGGGCTGCGGTTGGATCTCTTGGAATATGAGAGATAAAGTCCATCTAAACCATGGGCAGTTTCAGATAGCGAAAGTCAGATCATGGTTTCACGAAGTTGGCTTGCCGTCATGGGCACAGCCTTTCGGGCCGCTTCGGCGTCTTATCCCGGGTGCGTTCGGCGGTGGACTCACGGCGTGCATCATGAAAGGTTTCTATAATAAGCTCCCGAAAGGAAAAAGGCGCAACATCCAAAAACGCTGCAACGTGCTCAAACGGCCTCCAAAATCAATTCTGACAACGGAATCGTGCTCAGCGCAATCGACAACCCCTCTCCGCGATGGCGCAGAGGGGACCCGATGGGCGCGCGATGCGCAATGGGATAATCAGCGACAGGGCGGTAGGTGTGACGAGTCACCAGACCGGTCCGCCCGCCGAACACGA
>MU863625.1:1395396-1566336 GCA_033575675.1 Parathielavia hyrcaniae
AGGGGGAGACGCATAGGGCTCTAGCGCTGAGCCAAAACCATCGGCACGCAGCCCACGCTGCGCGCTAGAGTGACGCACAAGGCCGAGATGGCCACCCACAGCACCGTCGTCACCAAGCCGGAAGGATGAGTTCCGGACTGTTGGATAGAGGGTATGCAGGGAACGCCTACACAGCGCTTGCGCTGTGAAGGCGCAGCACGGGAGAGGATGCATTGCATGTAAAGCAACGAGGAGGGACCGCTTGCTCTAGCTGAGCGAGGCATAAGCCTCTGCGGTGTAAGATTAATAATAATAATAATAAGCTCCCCGACGGACCGGGCCGTTTGTTTGATCATGTTGGATGTCGAGGCCGAGGCCGGTGCGATGGGAGGGTTGCCAGTGCGTCCGTCAGGGGGTGAGGCAGGCCTGGGAACCAACGACGACAGTGCCGGGTCTCAGATGCGCATCTTGCGTGGGCTGTTGTTGCTGCTATTCTTGTCGGCACTCAAAGTGTGGAAGGTTGTTGTGATGGTGTTGGTTTCGAATGGTTGGGGGTTTGAAGGAGACACTGCGGCACAAGCTCAGCTTCAATGCAGCTCTGGAAGCCCCCAATTCCCTCGCGGGTGGTATCTGTAGCTTTCTTCGTCCCAATTCCCAACAAGCCTCGATTCTGAAACATCAGCTGAGCTTGTTAGCTCCCGCCCTCGGCAGCCACTTTTTTTTTCATTCTGGGGTAGCTTTGCCGCACCATCGCAGCTTCGTCATTCACCTGCTGCTGTCGTGCACTGCCGGCGCCGGCACGGACACGGACCCTGATGCCAGTCGTTGAGATTCTCTGAACAGACTTCTTTTTGGATATTCTGTTTCATCTCTCGGGTGACACCCGGTAGTGCGTGGTACCGCCCGCCCGGTAGATGGTTCAGCGGACGAACCCCCCCGGAGCGGGAGTGGCGTCGAGCTGTTTGGTGTTTGGTGTTGGTCAGTATTCTCTCTTCTATCCGTACTTTGAAGGCTCAACCAGCGGAGTGACTAACGTACCGAGGATTGCTATAGTCTAACGCCTCTAGCCTCTTTCTTTTGGTCTTCTCTCTCGGTTTTCATGCTCTGGGCCATGTTGGGGGCCCAAACGGTCCCCGAACTTCGGCGGGAGATGGAATCCGGATTGGGAAGTCCTGAAGATACGGCAATTACTGCAATGAACACGCTGATGAACTGAACCACGATGAATTTCGGGTGTTCTCACCTTACTGGTGCTTTCTGATTGGGTCGTTTCTGGACGCCACTCTGCGACGCTGGGCTGGCACTTGACGATGACGCATGATGTCTTCTCTATTTCTCCTACCGGCAAGTCGCCAGGACGGTGGTATCGGGGAATCCGACTGGCGTGAACGATGCCGAGCAATTGCAGAGCCTGGCGGGATTGTATGCCTCACTGTCTGGAGTCGGACTCGAGCTTGAGGCCACTTGCACACAGCCCGAGCGGCCTCTCAGTCAACTGAAGGATGAACAGTGTGCTGGGCTCTACATCAGTGAAACTTGTTTGTACAAACTCGCCTCGCTCATTGCATTTGCCGCGGTCTTTTTTCTTTTTTCTCTCTCTTTTTTTCTGCATGCTCTTTTTGACTTTGATCGCTTACTCGCCTCGTCTCACTTACACGGCGCATTGCCAAGATGGGCGTGAGGCTTGACCTCGACGCCGCTCGCCTCAGTTTCCAATTGCACAGTGCTCACAACACCAAGGGTTCCCTCATCGCAAAGCGGGTGGTCGTGTCAATGCACGTTTCTCAAGTGGCTGTGTTGCTTGCATATCTATTTTTCCATCCCATATCGTCGTCCTCTTGCCAATTCATGGCGAAGTCGCTTGGAGGCGAAGTCGACCTGGCCGCATCAACGGCCGCCGCACCAGGTGCGCTTAACTTCAGGTTCCCTGCAATTCGGCCAGACTTTCTTCAACATTGATGGATCCATTCGGCTGGTACAGCATATTTGGACAAATCAAGGCGGAACACTGCAAACAAGGCGTTCTGGCTGCTTCTTTTGGCGTGGCTTTTGCGGCCTTCGGCAGTGGCCGCATCGTGGCTGTCGCCATCCTGAGTCACCTGCTCGGCTCCAGTCCCTTGGTGTCGCACTGAGCGTGCTCGCAGTGCATTGGACTCACAGTCAGGCCTTATCTCAAGGCTGAAATCTGAACTAACTAACGAGCAGCTCAGCCATCGCCGTGACCAGCATTCCATCATGCTCGTCCGGGAGATGAGTGACTCGACAAGACGATGGGGTGGCCGGACGAAAACCTCGGAACCGTCACACCCCCTCCACTGGATCCCCAGATCCGTTGATCCAGTCGCCACCTCTACACTGAGATGTACCGTCCAACGTTATGGGCTGGGGTACACTGGGCCTCCGCTGCACCGCTGCGCCGCGGCGGCCGGACGCCAAAACTCAATTCACCGTCTGGGTTTCACGCTGGCCAACCTCTCGGCCATCCCCCCCGGTCCCGTTTTCCTTTTTCGACGGTACCTGGAAGTACAACTTCGTCTCAAGGCCCCCCATGCCGCCGTCCACCTGCAGAAACACCCTTACGGGCATACGGATACTGAAAATTCTAAGCGCGAAGACGTGGCTCTGGTGGTCAAGTTGTCTGTAGATCAGCTAGGTAAGCTTCGCCCGGGGAAACTGAGGTGATGCTGCAGAGTCAGGTAAGGTACGGAAACAGACATCAATATCTTAAATCGCCACCCTGCGTCTAGACACATGTGCGCAAAACCCCTATTTGTTACCCCCCCTTGTCACCACCGCTACCCCGGAGGTTCTTGCGCGCGCTTGCGGGCCGAAGAAAACAGGATTCGTGATGGTGTGGTACGGATACAGGGGCAAGCCATCTTGCATGAGGTAAAGTCAAGCAGGTACCTAACCTTACCTTCAACCTGTCGCGATCCATGCCACCGCCCTCTTCCGCATGCAACGCTGCACAGTACCGCACGGCGCGTCCGGGCCGGGTAATGTGATGTGGATGGTGTTGAGTACCTTACCTTGCCTCGGCGAAAGGTATCTGCTGTGTCAGTACGAACAGTACAGCGGATACCTACCCCCTGGGTAGGTAGCGTACCGAACGGGAGAGGGCAAAATGCGACGGAGATTGCCGGCAAAAGCGGCACGCGGGAAGGCAAATCAAGGCAACGGTAGTGATGAAGGAAGAGCTACCTACGTACCCACCTCTACCGTACTGTGGTAAGGCAAGGTAAGGTCGGTATGGAGCTTAGCCAGGGGGTGAGAGGGCGCTTCCGTGAGGGTGACGAGCGGGTGGGAGACGATTGGAGGTGATTGAGCCTTGGGATATGCCAGTGGGTGGGGGAAAAAAAAGTGATTTTTAACCGCGATTCTGGACGGTCCGCACGGGTCAGGAGGAGGGTGTGGTTGGCGGCGGCTGTGGCTCGACCGTTGAGAGGACCGATGAGCCTTGTTGGCCGGGTTCACTGTCCCTCGGCAAGGAGCATTAACCACAAGGAGGCGGAGGACAAGGGGAGCAGGGCTAGATAGGTACTTACCCCTTGCCGTGTTTGGCGTGTATCACATTGCTTGATATCACATTACAACGCATCACCGTATACTGTAGCAGAGGGAGAGGGAGAGGGCATCGTTCCAGGACGGAGCAGTAGGTTTGGGAGAGGCACACTTGCCGGCTGTAGGAAACTTGAAGTAGGAACTTGAACGAGTGTTCCGAGAGGAGGGTGGCAAAAAGAGGTTGTTTTCCGGGTTTAAAAACGTGGAAGGGTGAGGGGGAGGGAGAAGGAGAGAGAACGTCATCTTACCTGTTCACCTTGCTCTGAACGCACCACCCAGACTCTCGGCATAACGTTAGAGCTGTGCCGGCTGTGATACCGAGCACGCCCGAGGACCCCGTCTCGACGCCGGGCTTGAACTTGGCACCGACACTGAACAAGATTGAGGCGTGCTCGTGCAATACATACTGTGTAGACAGCAAGGGGGAGATTGGCCTGCCTCCATATCTAGACCACACCTTGAAAAGGACAGAGAGAATGGTAACGTAAAATGGAGGGTCTGTACTTAGTTACGACTGCGTACTTACGAACATCTTAGCAGAATATGGATCAAATGTCCGAAGTCGCAGTAGGAAGGGGCGAAAGATGGGGATTCGGACGGAACAAACTCCAGCGCCTTGACACCATCTCTTTCACAACCAAAGTTTACACCATATGCCCGGAGTCCCTCAGTTTCTCTCGGTCCCATGACTCGGTGCCGTGGTGTAAAGACTCCAAGGAATATCCATCGGCACGGTCCGAAGCTTCATCAAGGCTGCGGCAAGCATTCCGGACACCCTTTCCCAACGATTCGAGGAGCTATACGAAGCTCGAGCCGGCATGTCGCTTCTCTGGCCGGCCGGGATACAGCATCTCTACTACTGACTTGAACAGTTCTGCAGGCGAGTGACGGTGAACGCATCCGATGACATCCCTCGACGCCGAGTTGGAGGGAAACTCACCGTCTTCTCGACATTGATGATGGGATGAGTCTTGAGACACACGAGATGGTTTCCAAAAGAACCGAGTGAAGAGGCCTCGTCACCACTCGCACGGAGGACGCTGCAAGACAACAGTGTGGTTCATCAAAACAAAAGGGGCGTCGTGGCTAGGGTCAGGGTTCGGGTTGACTGTGCCGACGAGCTGCGTCCGCTTCGTTAGAAAGCACGAGCGCTTTGGGCTTCCAGAGGGGATGGGCCAAAACCCCAAGCGGACTCGATCGAGTCGAGCTCTGGCGAGGGCGAGGGGGGCAGAGGCAAGGGTCGCGATGACAAGTACCACGACAAAAACGAAGAACAAGACGCAGGTTTTGCCCTGGGATGGATTGTATCTGCACATCGATCGACTTGTGATGGAATCGGCATTTGGCCAATCAAATCCGCGCTTCTCTTTTAGGAAAGAGGCTCTAAGACCCACTTTCAACAAATGGGGTTTAGCCTTGGAGCCAGGGTGGGGTGACATCCTGCGTTTGTCAAGGGACTGACTTCCTCACCCCGCCGTACCTTGCCGGCCAAGCTCCCGGTGGAGTCATGAGGGTTGCAGTGATTCGACGACGCAATCATGTCTGGATCTTGTGCTGTGGGGCTTAGAAAGCGTCCTCCTCCAAGGAAGTCGAATAATATTGCCCGGATACCAGTGAAATCACCGCTTCAAAGTTTAGACAGAAGAAGACGAGGAGCTGATAAACAAAGTCTGCGCGTAGGTCCGTCCTAGATGAGCAGCATTGGAATTACAATCTGAGGGAGAATGCGACGCCTGGGGCGCAAAAGAATACCACTGTAGGTAGGTACGTAGTCCAGGATGAAGGAGCTCGCGATGCTCGCTTTTAGCCTGGTAATTGTTCGCCCTCAGTGGAGGAATTCCGGCATGAATGAAACCCTCCGAAAATCAGCTTCTCGGAAGCTTCCTCGGGCAAGGGTCTCCTGCCTCGGGCCGTATTCGTACAGCGGCACGATGAACCGCTCGTTGCACAAGAAGACCTGATGTAGTAGTGGAGGTAGTTACGCCGTACGGAGTTCGTTGCAGAAGCTTTCAACCGCTTCAGTGCTTCACTGACTGTCGCCACGGTTACAGAGCTGCGGGAGGCACATGAATGCAGGGTTCTGGCCAAGGCTCGGGGAGGGGAAAGCAGGAGGGCCGCTTTCCTCAGCCCGTTTCGGCGTGGCTTGTGTGCTTGCTGGGCACTTCTTCAACGCCAGACAGGATCCTGAATCGGAGACCAAACTGGACAGTGATCCGTCCCCTGAGGATCTCAGGGCAATCAAGGGAAAATGTACTGGGTGGGGAGACAGCGGGGGGTAAGGATGGCCATCAAAAGAAGAATAATGAGGCGGAAGCCAGGGGTTAACTTCCCCGACGCATCCGAGCTCCATATCATTGCGGCCCCAGCCTGACTAGGAAACGGCCCGGGTCCACCCGCCGCCGGTCTACCTTCACAAGGAATTAGAAGCCTTTAAACCCTCGCCAAAGGACGGCGTTCAGGGCAACGACGCGTCGAAAGAAACGAGTGACGTGTCTTGCAGACTCGCAGACAGAAGGGTAGCAGTTCCATCCTGCTGGGACATGACCATGGCGGACGAGCGCTGGTAGTTGCCAGCATGCGTATCTTTTGAGCGGCCAAGGCGGGGACGTCGGCTACGGATAGAGAAGACGTCGAGCGGAGACTGAGGGCAATGAGGGATGCACTCCGGTGTGTCGATTCGGCGATTTTGCATGCTCGAAATTGCAACCTCGGCGGGGGAAACTCGAATCTGGTTGCGGTCGCGGTCGCGGTCGCAGTCGTCGACGATGCTACGTCGCGGGCGCTTCCCAGCATTGACTAAATGATAACGTACCTTATACTGCAAGGTTGGGATGAGTAATTGAGTTTTCGGGACCTACCAAGGTAATAGGTACGAGAAACGAACCTCGAGTTCTAACTTCCGCATGTCAAGGAGCTGGCGTGGTTGCTGAACCGAGCCATCGACGGCTGCTGTGTGACGCTGCACAGAAACGGTAGAGGGGGTCCAGGTCCATGAGCGTTGCCATTGGCCGGATGGCAAGATGATTGAGGAACCGTTTTCTTCGCAGCTCGGGCCCGCTAGTGTGCAGAGCGGGCCCGAGACGACGCTCCCTGATGCGGAGCCCGACGGGAGTGTTGTCAACAACACTGCGTCCTCTGCGTCAATAAGGTAGTTACCGACTATCCGTGCGTGCACTCATGATTGCCGAAACTAGGCTCGTCTTGAGCACACCGCGAGTACCTGGGGAGTTGGTGTTTTGCCGGGAGAGTGTGTTGGTGGTTGTCGTGCATGATGCCCGCCTTTGCAGCCAATCGCCATGTGCAATAAGCGCGCCCTTGGTGGTTTCTTGGTAGGCGGAGCCAGGCTTGCGGTGCGTGGTTCCAGTTGTCGAGCAAAATGGAGGGGTTCGTCGGTTCGTTCTGCATGGGAGGCCAGCTCATCAGCGCCCCATCTCCGTTCCATTCACCTCCTCCCTGCAGCCAATGGCCGTCCCGCCGGTATCCAATAAGATGTGAGGAACAGATTCGCCGAGAAAGGGGTGTCTGTGGGAAGAGACGGATCACTCCACCAGGACCGCCGACCGGCGGAGGAGGTTCGAGGAACACAATCTTGTTTGAGGGAATTCCGCGTCGTCGAGCGATTTCTGGAGTGCAAAGTGTCAATTTCTTAGGCTTCCAGGTTGCTATGAGCGTCAAATCCTCTCCAGAGAGGTCGAGGTCGATGCCGGATTGAACCATCAGTCGCCTGTTTCTGAGTTGGTTTCTCGGTGGACATAGCCTTCTCAGTCTGCGCGAGCTTTGCAGATCTTCAAGTTGCGGCAATAATCATTGGACCAGGCAGGCGCTGCCGCCTGCAACAAGCCTGCAGATATAGCTGCCCCGAGTCAACATCTGCCAGCACCACCAATTCGGCGATGTCGGGCTCGTGCAAGGTTGCCCCGAGATTTGCTCGTTGTGCGACCAGGATTCAGGCACCCGTGCTCCACAGGCTGAGGTACCCAGGTACCATACCTCGTAAAATACCGTACGGATACCACACACCCGCAAGAAAAACCCATTCAGAATCCCACCTTCCCTCTCTGGGTAGCTGTGGTAGCACAGCCTCGCATTCCACTCCATTTCTCCCAATTTTCTCGAACTGCGCGGGCACAGCTGTTTCATCGACCGCGAGCATTTCTATGAACGCTCTATCAGCCCGTCCGTCCGCCTGGCCTCGATTTCGGGCCGCTGCACCCATCACTGGCAAAAGATGCAAAGCAGAGCTGGCTGTCCGCTGTATCACCCTGGCCCCGGCGACGCCCCGGATTTCACAGCCCAGCTCGCGTTCAAATTTAGCACTCGCTGATCATCCCCGGCAATTGGCGGCGCCCCTATCTCCGCTATGGCGTCGTAGGGAAGACAAGCAAAGCTGCCATCGTTTCAACCTCTCTCCAACACCACACCCACTCGATGATCTGGGTGCGGCGACCTCGCACGGTACACGCATGCCAGTGGAGAGAGCCATGGCTGCAGACGAGCAGGAGTGTGCAGTGCGCGATCGAGATATGCCGGGCGGGATTCCCTCGAGGCGCGTTTACCCGCGCTCAGAGTCGAGCCAACTGCCTCATCTCGACCAACAAGCCTCGAGCAACGGCGGCTATCGCACAGGGAGCTCCCGCTTGGTGGCGCGAACGAGGCTTTCCCCCCTCGCTGCTTGTGGTGGGCCTTGGCCGTGGGGTCAGGTACGGTGCTGATTGCCACAGGGGGGGCTTGGTCCATCTCCCCCACACCGGCCGGCAAGATCGATCCTGGTAGGGATGTGCCCTCTTTTGATCTTCCCGCGACGCCGCCTTCACATTCATGGCTCTGCGGCGAGTCCCCGGCGGCACGCTGTCGATCTCCGTTCTCCTCGCCGCCCGGGTCCAAAGTGTTACCACGCTACATGCCGAGATGCCCGCAAGGTTGGTACTTGCCTGTCTGGAGCAAACGCGGCATCCCAAACCATTGCAAGAACGTACACATCTCGTGGGCTGAGTCCCTGTTTCTCCCGTCTGATGAACAAGAGGCCGCAGCTTGTCGAGGTCGCCGAGGCAGTCATCAGCTTAAACCGGGAACCCTAGCCTGGTGGCATGACAATAGGACCAGCGAGAGATCGCCCATAGCTAGCGAGGCAAGTTATTAGTACCGGCGGCCGTTGTGAGCATCGGGGAGCGAGCCGGGGGGCCTTGGCAACGGAACGCCTTGCCTGGCACCCACTCACGCTGTCACACTGACTTGGCGGGCCTTGAGGAGAGAAAATGCCCTGCCAGGCCGGCCCGGGTCCTCGATGACCGTCCATGCCACTTTGGACGAGAGCTAGGGCGCAAGACGGGTTGCAGATGAGCACAAGCCTCATCAAAGAGACCCAGCCGACTGTTTTGGGGCGCATCGGTCCCAGAGCGGGCAGGTTCCCACTCGCGTCCTGGCTTTATCACGGTATCCGCTTCGTGCCGTTGTCTGCGACTACACAGTTTTTGAACCGTCGGCGCCTAACAGGCCAGTTGCGTCGAGTGACGGCGGCGAGCTTCCGGGGTACGGGCGGGGGGTGTGCATGTGCTTCGAGGTACACACCCCCTGCTTACCTTACATCCCAGTCCCACACCCATGCTTTTCCAGGGTCGAACAAAAAGAGGCTCGTCGATTTCCCGTTTATCTACATGGTCATAAATTTCCCCCTGGTCCAACCAGTACTAAGGACGGGGACAGCTTCGCAGACATACATCAACCTTCCTGACCCCATACACTGCTTTCTCACTACGCCTCATCCCGTCCACCTCGAAGCACTCTCCTGCTTTCCCACCGATATAGATACTCCTCTGACCGCGCCTGCCTGGTCAGCGTCCTCTGTCTCAGGTTCTCTCCAGTTCCTTCACAACGCCGCATCTGCCCCACAGCCGGGCCGCACTCGGACTCACGGCCAAGTCGTATTAAGGTCAGACACTTTCCCCTCGCCCACCACTGGGAGACTGGCGAGTCATCACAAAGGCAAAAAACCGAAAGAGCACAGGCTGGCAACGTCGTCTTCACTCTTGGTTCCGAAGCTGGAGGATTACCAGAAAGCGTGGGCTCTAGAGAACAGGCGACTAAAACATGGATACAGACGGGCAGCAAGAAGCCGAGTCGCCTATGTTCGAGGACTTCCTCGACTGCGACCAATTGGCCTCGGACTCGGACGGCGACAGTTCCAGCAGCACATCGCCCAGCAGGTCACTCAAACGCCTCCACATCCACGTCGACATGACCGACACGCCGTATCTCAGGCCCTCAGCGCACCACTCAGAGCGGGCTCCGATCGACGGCTTGCCAATCTGCCCCGGCGGTGCGCCCACGGGCACTTACACCTCGCCAGATCTTGACCCTTATAGCGCAGTAGGTCCCCAGCCGACCTGGCCCCTCGAATTCGGGCCCGACTCACCACTCCTGTCACAGGTCTCTGGGGTCTCATCGTTCAACTACCCGGCGGCCGCCGATCCGAGCCTACTCACTCCCGCATCCAGCGCGGGCAGCCCGCCTCTGCAGCACAGGCAGTCAGCAGCAAAGCCCATGCGGGGCTTCCACCCTTCTCAGCCGCCCGCTCTCGCATCGCAGGCGCCCACCCCTCCCGACTCGTCCAAGATGTATGGTTACGGCGGATACGACGTGCACTCCAGCCAAAGCCCGTCTCCCATGACTGTGAATCCGGCAGCGACCGAAGCCGGGCCTTATAGCATGCCGCCTTATATGCCACATTCGTCCCCCGGTAGCCACCACCCGCCATCGCCCAGCCTGGAGCTTCCGCCGCCGCCCATCGACCCCTACCTTGGCCATTACACCGTCTCTGGCGCAGCCGACGGCGAGGTCACGCACCAGTCGTTGCCCGAGTACCACCCGTACGGCGTACAGGTTGCTACTGCCGGATCCTATCTCGACCACCACCAGCACCACCACCACCAGCAACAGCAGCAGCAGCAGAACGGCCCGGCTGGCACGCCACACATGCACCACCGCATGCCTTCCAACGGGGCGGCACCAGTCCTCTCGCAACCACACCCGTCACAGTTCAGGCCACAGGTGGCGCCCCATGCTGGATCCATCGAGGACCTGCGGGATCCAGGCCTGCTACTCGGCCACTTCCCAGCGCACGGGGCCCTCAGCCCTGGCCGCAGACCGCCGCCGAGAAAGAAACCATCGTATTCCCGAAAGCCGTCCCGCACGCCCAAGGCGACATCCCACCTGGGCTCCGATGCCAACGGCCAGCTGAGGCTAGAGGACGACGGGGAAGAGCTCACGCTGAGGGACGATGCCCCGGAGGACGACAAGTACCTCTTCCAGCTCCGGAAAGAGTTTCTGTCGGAAAAGGGCAAGGGCATGTGGGAGGAGATGAAGGCCAAGTACTCGGAGAAGCATCAGGGCAACTGGGAAAAGGCCGCCCTCCAGATGAAGGTCTCCCGAGCGGTGGCCAGGTACGGAGTGTGGCCAGATAAGGAGGTAAGTAGCCTGAACCAAGGCCTAGTTCCCGGGCCAACGAGCTCCAAACTAACCACTGGCCCTAGATTCAACGGCTGAGAGAAGCATTCGAGTACTTTGAGGACATGCGGTACCAGTTCATGATCGCCCGCATGAAGGAGATGGGCGGCTGCCGGGTGTGGGACTGGAAGAAGCCGCACGTTGTGGCGATGCTTGTCAAGCTCGGCCTCGAGGAGGAAACGGTGAACGAGAAGACGGGCAGTCGCCGGCGCAAGCAAAAGGCAGCAAGGAGGCACGGCAGCCCCCAAGTCGGCGGACACGCCGCCGTCATGGGCGACTGGTCCAATGGGCTCGGTGTGCACCCGACCTTTCACGGCCACGCCCACGCGCACCAGGTCGCCGCCCACGGCATGGTGCCCGACGACTTCGCCGCCCGGGCTCCCAGCATGTCGCCCAAGCACGAGGAAGACTTCATCAACCAGGTCTTCGCCGAGGTCAAGGCGGAGCGGAGCCTCAGCCCAGACGAGGGCATGGACGGCCTCTCGTACGACAGCCATGGAGAGCCCAGGCGTCCGTTGACGGCCTCGACACGCGAGCTCAACCACCATGCCAGTGCGAGGGTGGCGCAGCAGGCGTGCAACCAGATGCTTCAGCAGCCTTCTTCGCAAATTCCCGACTACGGCATACAATGACCACTGGCAGGATCCTGGCGGAGCAGTCGAGGCAGAAAAAACAAGAACGGTGAAGTTTAATCGGGGCAACCTGGAGTTGCGGGCTTTGGGTTTGGTATGGGCGGCAATCCTGTGTCTTTTCTGTTGTTCCCTTCCTCCTTTTTTTCCTGTTTTTTGCCTCTCCGAGCATCGCCGTTGTCTCATTCTTTTTCTTCAATTTGATTCCACCTTTCTACTCATCCACTTCACTACTCCATTGCACAGCACAGACAAAGATACAGATATTTTTTGCTCACGCACACCCCTTGCTCCTCTCCCTCGAATATTTCAGTCCCAATTTTTTTTTTTTGATTCTCTTCCAAGTTGTCCGGTGGATTTGACGCATTACGGCGAGATTCGGTGGCGGGGCGTTTCCCGGGCGTTTCGGAACTTGCTCAAGGAACCATGTAGGATCGAACCATTGGATATGTCATTTGTTGGAATGCGGCGAAGCAGACCTTACGGTACCTTTGTGGATTTTTTTCGGCCCCAGCAAGACGGAGTCCGGGGAAAAAGGGGTATCCGCGAGAGCCGACAGCAGGTTAGGATCGGCAGGAGACCATGGAATTGACCTTTCTTGAAAGACTTTGTTTTCCTTGGTGAATCCCGTCGTCGCGATGTGGACAACGAATGATCCTCGCTGGCTTGGCATCTCGGAAGGAACAGCGGGTGCCTGAGCGAATCCTCCAAGATCGAGATTCCCGATCCCATGTGTAACACTGCATGACAGCGCCGCAGACATTCCCGTGGGGAGACAAGGAGGAAGACGGGGAGGGGGGCGTGTGGTGTTTGGGCAGCGATGATATTGGTGAGGACAATCTTACGAAGGAAGCATCCAGCTGTGAAAGGCTTACTCCGATCCGGTTCTCACCATATTTATTACCCAAGCTGCCGAGCTACGAAGTGTTGTCGTGTCCTACTGTCGTGCGTCGCTGATTCTGACTGTATCTTACAAGTAGTATGTGGATGAGGTGGCTACGGCGTCTTGCGAGACCTCACGTAATCCCAGTTCCACTTCCCTTCGGAACTCACACTCGAAGTGCTGTAGTTACCTAGGTAGGATATTATAACTTATGGGTACCATTTAGGCTCCCGTTTGTGAAACCCTGTTTTCAGTCCTTCCTCACGGGAAGTCAACATGTTTGAAACGAGGGAGTTTCATTGTAAATCACCCTAATATCGTCCGTCGAAAAGAGTCAGGACTCAGCTGAGAGCAGACGCATCAACATCGTAAGCATTACGTAGTATGCTGCTCAAGATAATGCAGCAAGAGTCACAAAATGCCTCGCCACAGACAGATCTGACTTTTCTGAGTCATCCCGCAACCTTGGTGCAACAGTCATCAGCGGAAGGATTAAAACTGGAAACTACGGCGGTCTTGTACGACATTTCCTGGACCTTGAAGACCAACTAGCGTCACGTGGCAAGTCCAGTGACCAGATTTCATGCGGCCGCGGCGTTTTCTGGGTCGGGCAGCCAAAACACCACAAAAAGTCAAACATCGGACCCCACAACGATCCTGTGACTGCTGCAAGCCGCAAACTACCAAGGGAAAGAAGCGCGCCTTGCCGCCAGCCGCCTCGCCAAGGATGGGTGGTTCACCAACAACAACAACCGGCGTCAATTTCTCAAAGAATTGACAGTCCGTTGGGCTCCAGAGTCGTCATGGAGGGAATGAAGGACCAACCCGCAATCGAGCCGCGGTCCGCGCAACCCCGTCACGGCGGCTAAATGTGCCCAAGCGAGCTTGTCGCGCTGTGATCACACAGGGCATGGGGTAATTATTTTATGCTATGTGCGCCGTGCGCGTTCCCCCACGATCTGCGCACCGCTGCTTGTTGGGGGTCGTGGCGCGCGATGGCGGCAGCTTCGTGAAACACTGCTAACTGCAAACAGGATGGTGTTTGTATGGGAGTCTTCCGGTTGGGCCCTCCCTGCTGCTGATCCCCTGGCAGCGATGAAGTTGGTCAAGGTCGGCCTTTGTGTGCTGATAAGAGACTGATGAAATTCGTCGACGCAAGAATCATGACTTCCGTTTGTTGTGAGACTCCTCGGCTGACACTGTAACTAGCAATTGAGCGGAATGCCTTTGCGGCCTCGGCTCGGGATCTTTCCCGACCCACGAAGCCGTTGGCCCGAATCGGGTCTCTGAAGCGGCCCGTGATATCTGCCCCTGCCAACCGCCAAAATGTCAGATCACACACACAGCCTTGGAACACAAGTGGCGCACCGTCGGGTACCCATCCCGGGAACCCCCTTTCCCCGGCCTGCATGGCTCGTCGTCACACGCAACCTGGTGGACCTCTCTCATTCGTGCAATTCGGGAAAATGAACCTCTGCCGGACCGAGGATGTGATATCAGGCTCCAGTCATCTCGGGTAATGTGGAGAAATAACACGGCTGTCTCTCGGTGATAACAGCCGAAAACCATAGCTACCTTACCTTTTTGACTCCCCGGCAAAGATGCGTTCGCCTGGATACGGATGTAACTTAGAGGAACCATGGGAAAGGCGGATGCAGCCTGCCGCATCTCGAATTCTTGGGCCGTTGGGTCACCCACAGTGCGTCTTGGGCCCCATTATCCCGTCTGCTCGAACGGACCTGGTGGTGTTTGATGTGCTTTGCTGTATTGTATCTGGAAGGAGGGCAGTCAAGGAGGGCAGTCTGCTGAGTGCCCCCTTGGCCGTAACCAACAACAAGCCAAACCGAGTCGCTCAATGCCAGTGCTGTCTCGTTTTCTCCCGGCCGTGCCGTCGGCGGCAGGTTGTTGGATGCCATGACGATGAAAACAAGGACATGTCAAACACCGGTTGGCAACGGGGTGTCACCTCCCGTCCAGACTCCGGGGTGGAAATCGATGCAAAATCTTTGAGTGCTTGTTGTTGCTCTCGGCGCGCCCAAGGGGATCCCGATGTCACTGTGACTTGTAAGATGGACGGTGGTTTGGAAGTGTCAGATAACGGAGCAAGATGGAAACACTGTGCGCAAGGCAACTTGCCATAAAGGTGACAACCGGGTGTTGTTGGCGCCTGGCTTCTGGAAGTCCAGTTTCGGTTTGTTTGTTAACGTGGCAGATGGTAGTGGTAGAACAAGAATGGGATCTAAAACAAATTGGAAAAAAAGTAAGAAAACACATGAGAAGAATACCGCAGTAGAGTGGAAGAAGAGAGTTCAAGATGAACAAGAAAAGGTCATGAAAGAAGACGAAAACAAAATGCAGAGGAAAATGAGTAAAACTGAACACAAGAGGTACAAAAAAAGTAGAAAAATGTCCATATTGCGCGCTGACAAGTAATAGCTAAACAGTGTCTGCACTGTACTGTGTATGGCTCCCATACCAACTAACAGATATCTGGCGCGGTCGGTGCCGGCGAACAAGATTGGTAGCGCAAGCGCGTGTCCGGATATTACCGTGCGACTTGGACGATAGGGCAAGTTCGAGGCAAGCCTGGAACGCGAGACGCCACTCTTTGCAGACCGAGGTTTTTGAAAATCCGGTTGAAACAGCCCGAGTCGGTGGCTCTGGGTGAGAATGCCCTCCCCAGGCGCAATGCTTGCGCCGTTCCTCCGGGGCTGTAACGCGAGCTCCGTGCCGTCATGCCGCCGCCAAGCACCGGCAAAAGTGGGGCCTTGAGAGGACAGCTTGACAGCGGCTTGCCAAGCCACGGCCCCGAAAACTGGCCTCGTGCATCGCCAACCATCGCGCCGCTTTTTTGGTGAAGTTGGCTTGCACGCCCCGCCCGCACCGCCGCGCCTCCGATCCGGCAGCGTTCCCGAGACACACATGTGGCGCCAGAAATCCCTCCGCAGGTGATGTGCCGCCGGCATGGACCGCCGCTCGCTGGCTGCCGACGCCCGCCGACCAACCCGACGACCAAACCCACCAAACACGGCCGGCACGCCCAGCGATTTTCTTCGCCCGCATTTCGTCGCCCGGTCGCGGCGCACATGGCAACCCAAATCATGGACCGGTTGGGGTTTCGGGCTGGTGTGGATGCTCCTCGCGGTTTGGCTGGGCCACTGGCCGGCTGCTGCCGCCATGCGGCCAGACCGTGTCCGGGAGCTGCGCCAGGAAACCGTCGACATGTTCTACCACGGCTTCGATAGCTACATGAAGATTGCCTTTCCCGAAGACGAGGTATGCTTGCTCGTCAACCCAACGCCGTCGTCTCCATGCCTTCTTCTGGCCACCCCGCGCTGACAGCTTCCTCCCCTAGCTTCGCCCCGTGTCTTGCACGCCGCTGTCGCGTGACCAAAAGAACCCGCGAAACGTCGAGCTCAACGATGTCTTAGGCAACTACTCGCTCACCCTCATCGACAGCCTATCGACCCTGGCTATTCTCGCCTCGGCTCCGCCCGATGACCGCAACACCGGACCCAAGGCCCGCCGGGACTTCCAGGACGGCGTGGCTGCCCTCGTCCAACAATACGGAGACGGAACCCCGGGGCCGTCGGGCAAGGGCCTGCGCGCCCATGGCTTCGATGTCGATAGCAAGGTGCAGGTGTTTGAGACGGTCATCCGCGGCGTCGGTGGGTTGCTGAGCGCCCACCTTTTCGCCGTTGGTGCGCTGCCCATCACCGGATACAGCCCGCGCGCTCCTGGCGACGACCCCGAGGACCCCCGTCCCGTCATTTGGCCAAACGGGCTCACGTATGATGGGCAGTTGTTGAGGTTGGCCCTGGACCTCGCCCAGAGGCTTCTCCCCGCCTTCTACACCAGGACAGGCATGCCGTATCCGCGCGTCAACCTCCGCCATGGGATTCCGTTCTACGCCAATTCCCCCCTCCACCGAGATTCACCGGTGGGAGCGGCCGATGGACCCCCCGAGATTACCGAGACGTGCAGCGCCGGCGCTGGATCTCTTGTTCTGGAGTTCACCGTTCTCAGTCGCCTGACCGGGGATCCCAGGTTCGAACAGCTGGCCAAGCGGGCGTTCTGGGCCGTCTGGTCCAGGAAGAGCCAGATAGGTCTCATCGGAGCTGGCGTTGACGCTGAGCAGGGGCACTGGGTAGGACCGTATGCGGTCATTGGCGCTGGCGCCGACAGCTTCTTTGAATACGCTCTCAAATCCCACATTCTGCTCTCGGGCCAGGAGCTTCCCAATCGTACCTTCGTCCCACCGAACAATGGCGGCCCATGGACGGACCCCAATACGCTGTTCCCGCCGCTGAGTGACGTGCAAAACTCGCCCGACACGTTCCTGGAGGCCTGGCATCACGCACACGCCGCCATCAAGCGCCATCTCTACAGCGCCCGCGACCATCCCCACTACGAGAACGTCAACCTCTGGACCGGCTCCCTGGTCACAAACTGGGTTGACAGCCTGGGTGCCTACTATTCAGGCCTTCTTGTCCTCGCCGGTGAGGTGGACGAAGCCGTCGAAACAAACTTGCTCTACACTGCCATCTGGACCCGCTACGCCGCCCTGCCCGAACGGTGGTCGATCCGGGACAAGACGGTCGAGGGCGGCCTCGGCTGGTGGCCATTGCGGCCCGAGTTTATCGAGTCGACCTACCATTTGTTCCGCGCCACGAAGGATCCGTGGTACCTGTATGTCGGCGAGATGGTGCTCCGGGATATCACGAGGCGATGCTGGACCCCTTGCGGCTGGGCGGGGCTGCAGAACGTCCTGGATGGGCAGAAGAGTGATCGCATGGAGAGCTTCTTCCTCGGCGAGACCGCCAAGTACATGTACCTCCTGTTTGACGACCGACACCCCCTAAACACACTCGATGCCGCCTACGTTTTCACCACCGAGGGCCACCCGCTCATCATCCCCAGCGCCGCGCCAAGGCGTAGAACTCGTCCTCCCAAGTCCGATCGCAAGGATGTGGCCGTCTACTTTGACGATGCATTCACCAACTCGTGTCCGCCACGACCGACTACCACCCCTCTTTCTGGCTCGGCTGTTGCTGCCAGGGATGACATCTACCACGCTGCGCGCATGTTAGACCTGCATCTGCTCCCCGCTTCACGGCCAACGGTCGACGGCGGCCAAGTGTCGGGGCAGCACATGGCCAGGTCGAACTTTACTTTTTACCCCTGGACTCTTCCGCCAGAATTACTACCAAGGAACGGTACCTGCGCCAAGATCCATCACCCGGAGGAGCTCATCTTGGAGTTTACTTCGTCGAACCCGGGACAAGCTGTTGGCGGCAGCGCCTTCAATTACATTCTCGGGAGCCAGAACATGGAGCGTCTGAGTGCCGACCGCATCCGTATCTCCAGCTTGTCCGGCCTGAAGCTTACTATGCACCTTGACGAGGAAGCCGAGCGAGAATGGCAGGTCACCAAGGTCAATGGTGTTCCCCTAGGCCGCGACGAGTTTCTAGTCTTTGACTGGTCCATACTGGGTGAGGTCTCCGACCCCAGGTTCAGTCTCGTCAGAGACGCCGTCATTGTCAAGCTCCAGCACTTGCACCGACTCGACCTGTTGGACAACGACACCGCCAGCAGCGATCACGCACCGCAAGACGAGCGCGAACCATCGCAATTCGATGCGCTGGACGACGCCAACCACTCGGCCGTCCTCGCAGACCTCGGCTCCCTCGTCAAATCCATCTTCACCCGCGTGGCCGCATCCCTTGACCTCCAACTCCCCACCTCCCTCCCGGGCATGGGAGCCGGAGCCGGAACCGCCTCGCTCCCCTTCAACCTCGTCATAAACCAAACCGCCGTCACCGCGACCGGCATCGGCGCCGCGCCCCTGCCGCCCGTCTCCTCCCCCAACGGCGGCGGCGGCACCCGCATCCCCAGCTTCGGCCCCGTGCCCGAGGGCGCCTTTCCCTGGACGACCGTCTACGCAGCCGACGACGACGCCTGCTCGGGCCCGCTCCCCGAATCGGCGCCCCGTGACCACCAGGTCATCCTCATCCGCCGCGGCGGCTGCCGCTTCTCTGCCAAGCTCGCCAACATACCCGCCTTTGCGCCCTCGCGGACCTCGCTCCAGCTGGTCGTGGTCGTGTCGGACGACGACGAGCACGACAGCGGCGGCCACGGCGGCGGTGGCGACGGGGCCGGGCTGGTGCGGCCCCTACTGGACGAGGTGCAGCGCACCCCCGGCGGGATCCCGCGGAGGAACCCCATCGCCATGGTCATGGTTGGCGGCGGCGAGGTGGTGTATCAGCAGCTGAAAGTGACGAGCGGGCTCGGGATGGCGAGGCGGTACTTTATTGAGAGTCAGGGGGTCAGGGTGAGGAATATCATTGTTGATGAAGGGGATAACGAGGCGAGTTTACGGGGTTGAGATGGGTTGGGCTGTGGTATATAATATCATGGTAGAGACGATGAGGGGAGTTGAAGCGTTGATGTCGGTTGATGATCTGGTTATATGGGGTTGTTACTGACAGTACTCGAGCTTGCATAACAGTGTAGCACTCGGACAGAGCATTGTATGTGTATACACACGGCAGCGCAGCAGCTCACGATTTATGCTCGAGTCCAGAGGTTGGGCCTCCCACCTTGCTGGCTATCTCTTGGACATCAAGGTACACACACAGCTTGACCATTCCGTCATTGAACCCCGAGGTTCTTCAGGGAGGCTTCTGTTACTGTAGGTAGCCATTGTCGCAGGGTGCGGTCGATGTCGTTTCTGTTGGTGCTACGGATATCGAGCTACGACTTCATTTGTATTGAACTAGAGTTTCTCGTCACATTGGTGATATGTGAAAGCCGAATTTACGATGCAACTGAGATCGTGGAAAAGCAAAGTCTATCATGCATGTTCCAGTGGCTTACAACTCGATCCCACCACAAGATCAATTTACCCCCCTCGAAACTTTTGATGCTCCTCAACGCCAGATGATGCCAAAACCACCTCCCTTCCCGAACCCAGTCCATTAACGGGAATCTCTTTCCCGGCCGCAGTGTAGTTGAAACGAAACGCACAAAAGACAAGTCTCCCGCCAAGCCTGGGCCTCGACCCGTCACTATTAAACCAGGCTGTGAATCATAGGCCTAAACATGCTTGTTGAAAAGTCCGCGTCGCAGAGTAATACTGTGTATTAGGTGCCTTAGGGTCTCTCGCCGGGGAAAGGGGTGCTTCGATCGACTTGCGGTGCCGTGGCCGATATCGGCCTCATTCGTTCGTCTCGAGCAGAGTGACCGTCTGAATGCCGCCAAGCTTGGACCGGCCATTCAGGACCGCGATCTCGAGGATGAACAGGTATCCCATCAGTTCACCTCCCAATTGCTTGACGAGAGTACCAGCAGCAGCAGCAGAGCCACCTGTTGGAGTCCGACGTTAGCCAATGCGTGGTTTCTAGCGAAGCATCTTCTTATGTTGGATGTCCAAAAAAAGAAAAACCCCCCCAAAAAAAACGGGACGAAGCGAGACGGATCGATCTCTGGCCAGGCGAGCCGGTGTGATTGGCGGGCTCCAAAGCAAGGGGGGGCTTTTGTGTGCATGTCGCGATTGGACTGATTGACTCACCGGTAGCAATAATGTCATCAACCACCAGCACCTTCTGGCCGGGCTTCACGGCCCCCTCTTGCATCTGGAAAAAGTCGGTGCCGTATTCTTTCTCGTAGGCGGCCGTCACACAGGGGCCGGGCATCTTGCCCTTCTTGCGGACGGGCACAAAACTCGCGTTGAGACGCAGCGCAAGCGAGGGCCCGAAGAGGAAGCCCCGGGCATCCAACCCTACAACGACATCAGGCTTGGCCTGCTCGCCGAACTCGAGGACTTGGAGCTCGAGGGCGCGCAGCAGGGTCTCGTGGATGGCGGGGTCCTGGAACAGTGGCAGAATGTCGATGAAGTTGATGCCGGGGATCGGGAAGTCCGGGAAGTGCTTGAGCGCGCCGAGCAAAGCTATCTTTGTACGGGCGAGTTCGGAGGCACCGGGGGCGGCGGCGGCGGACTGTCCTCGCGGGGCATCGCTGGTGGGGAGGATGGCGGCGTCGCTAACGGAGCTGGTGGCCAGAATGGCAGCTTCTGAAGAGGTCAGAGGAGCCTGGTCTTTGCTGGTCTGCGCCAGAGATTGGGCGGTGTCGGCGGGAGTGGTCATGTTGGAGGAAGGAAAGGGAGAGAGAAGGGGGGAGGAGGGGAAGGGCAAGGTGCAATGCTCGTGTCCAAGAAGCGATAGGTAAAAAAAAGTGGCAGCCAGCAGGGTGTGCAGCTCAGAACGCTTGGGCGTCAGCAGTGGAAAAGAGACAAGCTTTAACGAGCGAATTGGACACCCTGGGCAGTCAGAGAAACTATCTGAAGAGGCGGCGGCTCCCGGGAGGAGTCAGAGGGGAAACTGAACCCGGTGGAGTCGGTGAGGAAAAAAGAGATGCTGCCACAGTATCCGTACCCCCATATAATAATCCGACCGAGCTGATGTTGCAATGTGCGCGATCGAGCGCTCTCACTGGAAGGAGAGCGGCCGAAAGAACTGGCCCAACCCTGCTGCTCCTGATTGCACAGCTGAGGGCTTCCCTTCCAAGACGGGACAGCGCGCCATTCTCTCGGCTTGAATTCGGGATGTATTAGAGCGAAACGTACCTTTTGTCTCGGCCTGGCCTTGATATATGCGAGAATGGCCCCGACTACTGTGCAGTATGTTTCCTTGCGTACTCGACACAGGGAAAAATGGATGTGCGGCTACAAGATTGAGAACTGAACCGGTTCAGGTCTGGGCAGGCAGCTTGGAAGAAGTATTCAAGCTCCAGGTTGGGAAGGTGGGGTGGAAGGTGGGCTGAAAAGCGGCAATCCCGCAGCGCCTAGTGCACATCCTGGAAGGTTGCGAGGCACCACCACCTATTTTCGCTCGCACTCAAAGATGCCGTTCCATATTCACAGGATACACCAAGCCAAGTACTGGCCCAACGAAGTCTTTCGAACATGGCTACTCGATGGGCGTGAATGCTTGCTAGTTCAAAGTTCCACGATCGGAGAAACCGCAGACCCACTTCCGTCAGCCCTGGCCCCTTTCCCGCGTGGCTTGTGTACCACAGAAAGATCCTGCCTGGTCTCGAAGGGTTCCAGTTCCATCCATCCCATCCCAAACCGAAGCCAGAACGCCATCTCACATTTGCCATGGCTTATCTAGGTACTTGTGGAGATGCCCCCAGATTCACATCTCACATGTCTCAAAACACAGACTACCCCCTCAGAGCTTGTCGGGCGAGCCATCCATGGATACTTCTTAACTCTTTGCCACCTCCCTCAGAGACAAGACTCACCCGGCGACTTCTGAGGAACGAAGGGGATGAGAAACAAGCTGGAAGTTGCGAATGCCGTTAAAGCATCTGTCCAAGTGTCAGGTGTCTTGCTCGATTACACACCTCACTTACACGACCCCACCATCAATCACACCACCATACCTGACTTATCACACCCCCACGACAGTCAAGCCTCGCCTGGCCCCTCGAAGTCGGCACAATCGTCTGTTGCGAGATGTGATGAGATGGCGAGCCGGCCGAGGCCATTTTCAGGAACGCAGCATGCGGTCAGGCAGAAGAAAGAACAACTTGCCTTGCAGCCATCAGTTCAATGCTAGTTACCAAGTCGCCAAGTTACTGTAAAATATGTACGAGATCGTGTAATCGATTACAGAGGTTGAGCAGATCTGTAGGTATTTTTGGTAAACCGTATCTTCAGTTCTGCTGTGATACCGTAAAACCTTGAATTTATCAGTGGCCTCGTCTGCTCGTTTTCTTCTGCATGTTAGCTTGCTTGGCCGACTCTCACTGGTTTCCCGCTTCTCTTTATTTTCTTTCGCCAGGTCCCCCCGCCCTCCCCCGCTAAGAACCTGGAAGCAAACAAGAACTTTACACAATTCTTTTGTACGCAGTAGACCATTCGCAGCTGCGTATACAGGGCCAAGCAGCAAAGCACCCTTCGGCCCGCTTCCGTTTGGCTCTCACCAAGGCCTACGCCAGCCATCTCCGCCTCCGGTACTCCCGTCGTCAACCAGCCGCGCTCTCTCATTCGGCGAGTCTGGTGGTTGTAAGAATTCACGGTGGCAGGCTCAGCAGGAGCTGAGGTGGATGCGCACACTCGTCTGCTAGCTACACCAGGTTGCTGCTCCACGAGGTGAGGAGATAATCCATGCGCGACCTTGACCGCTTTCGGAGATCGCGACGCATCTCGCTATTTCGATTGGCTGCTTCATTCTTGATGGCATGTCTGAACTGGGTCCTACTTTCAAGAGCCTGAGAGCAGCTTGTTCCTACCTAGGTACTAGTCCAAGGAATACGGAGCATATCCTCCAGGCTCCATTCTCACGGCAAGACGAGCTGCCCGCGATGTGGGAAGGAGCGTGCCTTGGTCCGCACCTTTTACGGGAAGGCACGACAACATATAAACCCCCCCCTCTCCTCGCTTCCCTTTCTCGTCAGCGTTTTGTTTTCGCAAGATGCATCTCTTCATTTCCAGCTCACTGTTGCATGGGGACTGCGGCGAAAACAGTGTCAGATACCTAAGAGGCCGGCTCCTGCGTCGAGAAACACCTCGATGGCCATACTGCGGTAATCGTCGAGCATCCGACATTCAGATACGACTGCAGCAAAGACCGGGAACGTTGGTGACCGCCCCTCTGTCAATTCTTTCGGTCCGGCTTCCGATGACGGCTTCCGATCAGAGCTCTATCTGCTTCCCTTCCTCCCATGCGACCCTCTGCTGCGAGGTATCAAGCAGCCTGTTCCATAGACCCGTCCGTACATTGTGGAACAAAGTCAAGTCGCGATGAAAGACTAGCAGACGTGCCCAGTCCCGAGCGACGGCCTGTCTCTTGGGAGAAGCACACACCCCAGACTGAGTGGCAGATTCCAGATCGTCTGCAGCAGCCATGCATCTGCACGCTGCAGCACCACCTTGGCGACCACTATCCGGCAGCAAGGTTGCGTCCAGCAGCGAGCCAGCCCTTGAATCAGATCTCCCAAGGATTTTTCCATGGTCTTCTCCACCGCCTTGTTTCTCCTGTTTTGGCTGGCTAGAGGTAGAAGGGAGAGTTTACGCTTCTCACCGCCTCCGGGATGCAATCTACTGATACACTTGTCTCCGGGCTTCGGATATCCCGTTCCATGCTAGCATCCGAACTCGGACCTGGACCGGCTCATCAAAACTGGTAACACTACCTGAGGTTGTAATGTCAACAACCAGGACGGGAAGCTGATGGGAGGTAGGGCTGCCTCGTGTAAGTGACCGACATGAGACTGTAAACCGGGCGTCTGTAACCCCCCACACGCCCAGCCGAATGCTGACCACCCAAACATGACAATAAACTATGCCAGCGCCCTTGAAATGCTGATGGACTGCACTAAGCGCTTCACTTCAACTAACCTTCAGGTAATCTACCCAAACTTCCTGCTGCTGCGCGTCCACAATAACCTGCAAGCGATGCCGACGGGTCTGCCAAGGTACAATACCTACCCGTGCAGGCCTGGTGTGGGTAGAACAGCATGATGCAGCGCTACGATGGTCCCATAACTACTGTGGTATCGGACCCAGTGCCATTCTTGCCCAGAAGATCTTCCTGCAGACGGGCCGTGTTCGGGAGGGCATGAGGCCACTTTGGTACCGTTGCTGCAGGGAGAAGGAAACAGAAAGGAAAGCCAGCAAGCGGGCAGTCGGGTGAAACCCAACAACCTTCTGCGGCATTGCCGACGCGGGCTCCATGATACCTTATCTATCCAACAATCAGTGAGGATCCTTGGTTATCTTTCATGTCTGCTCTGCTTCGCCGGAGCGCGGGTAGGCCGATGCCAGCCGTTCGATCCAGGCCGCCATGTGGCATGTAGTCAAGGGACAGATAGCGTCTGGTCTCAAAGGAAAGGTTGCTATCTTCTACTGTGTAGTCCCGAACAATGCGAAAGACGGAGCGCTATGCAATGCTATGAGAAAAAAAGACAACGCGGGGTATCATGCAAAGTATGCGGAGCACTGACGCCATGCCATGTCCCAGATCCTCCGCCCATTTGTGTACAGTGTAGCCGAAAAGGAAATGAGTACGAATAAAGCATCGCCCAAGAAAAGTGAGGGTTGAGACGGCCTTGGGGGGGAAGAGGGCGGCCGTGACAGACCGAGACCGTTCTGGGACCCCAAGTCAGGGGTTTGCCGATGGTAGAGAGATCTTGGTGCTGACCCCTGTCCGCATCACATTGACACGGGAAAGAGATGCGCCCTCTGACAGGCCAGATCCGTCGCGCGGAAAAAGGATGCTGACCGCTGACGCAATAAGCCTGCCGTCTCTCGTCGTCCATATCGCCAATGCCTTGCCTTTCCGGCAACACGTTTTGTCCCCGTCTTCAAAGATCATCGAAACTGCAGCCGGATGATGGAGAACAGCATGTTCTGCAGCACATGAAGCATGACGGCGACACAGGTAGGGAGCAGCTCGGGCCAGACAATAAAGTCGAGCTTGCCCTCGGTGACGACGCTCACTTTGTAGATCCACCGGATCAGGCCGGCCACGATGAAGCTGGCGACCAGCTCGCACGCCCAGGTGATGCTCGAGGCATAGAATGTCAGGTTGAAGTCGTAGCCCTCGTTCTGCTCGGTGCCGTCAAAGGCAAAGTAAGGATAGACGTCCTTGTTGGCGCCAAAGTGCAAAACCACCACGCTGCCGAGGAAGGCCAGCATCGATGCGTTCTCCGCGATGAAGCGGATGAAGACATTGCGGATGCACATCTTCTGGTACGAGCCGTAGCTTTGGCCGTTGACGCCAATGACGGAAATGAACCAGTGGAACGGCGCCGACATGAGGATAGGCGTAACGATGATCAGGCTGGTCGACGAGAGGACTTGGAGCAGGATGAACTGTGACGGACTGCGCAATCGAGCGTACAGCGCGCGGACATATGTCTGGTAGGTCAACATGAAGTAGCTGTGTGCACACAAATTAGCCGACTTGAGCACGAGTAGAAACGGGCCTCCGCAGAAAACACTTACAGCTTGAAGATCCAGCTGAGCGGGTAGCTCCCGACTCGCTCGCCTTCGTTGCCGCCCAGGATCCATGCCGTCAGCCCGTCCAGCAGGTACACGGTTGATATCCAGCCGTAGACGTAGCCGATTGTATGCAGATTGTTATGCGGCAGCGTGCTCAGGTAGATCTCGGCGTATGCCTCTCCTATGACATATGCGAGCAGGCCGATGAACAGGGCCAGGGAGAACCACACAAAGCGTACGAAGCTTGCTGGCAGCCATCGTCGGCGCAGCCGGGCCTGCATTGCAGGCCGCCGATAACGGCTGTCCACAAACCCAATTGAGGAAACACCCAGCGCTGGATCAAAAACGTTCGGATCCAGGGCAGCACGGGGTCGCCGTCCGTCACGCCGCGACATGGTGCTGCTGTCTGGCTCGCCGGCCCACCACGAGGATGTAAAAATGCGCTGCGTCTCAGAGAGCGACTGCCGGAGTTTGAGATGGCGCTCGTTGGTCATGAGGATGCAAAAAGCAATACCGACGGGCATCGCCATGATGACAAAAGTCCAGAGAATCCATGCCGTGTTGTGGACCGTCAGAAATCTGGCCTCCGGAACTAGATAAATGGGCACTGGCGCCGCGATCGAGAGGATGGCGATGGCGGAGACGGTGATGGGGAAGCCGAGTGACTGCGGCCACCAGTTGAGGCTGTACAAGTTGAAGAGCTTGGTGATCCATATCAGAGCCGTCAGCGAATAGAAGCCGTAGTAGACGAAGAGGAAGAACCAGAAATTGACCTGCACGCGAGTCGCTCCGTGTCCAGGCGACTTGCGCCCAGGGGCGGGTTCAGGCTCTCCAGGGCGGCGGTCGCCGTCGTCTCTAGGAAGCGGGTACTGGGGAAATGGGATGGCGCACCAAGCCACGGCCTACATGCAGAGCAGCGTTAGCATTGTGCAACCCCTTTGTACCGGCACTCCTGCCTCTCCCATCAGAGGCTCCCGGATTCAATGCAACCACTCACCAAGAACGCGGGCAAGACCACCAAAGTCCCCCATCGACTCCACCACACATCGACAACCCTCCGAATGGCACCCGCCTTGGGATCAACCCAAACATGCTCCAACCGCCTACACAGCCTCTTTATCCTCCCCCTTCCCTTCCTCCACCGCCTCCCTCCATCGTCAGCACAGCAACACCCAACCTCCCTCCGGTCTTCACCCGCATACTCATACCCCTCTTCGTCTTCATATCCATCCTCTTCCTCCTCTTCCTCCCCCTCCCCCCGCTCCTCAGCAGCAGCAGCCACGACCAGCGCGCCATATCCAACATGGACACTGCCCCTCCACCCGGGCTCGGCGGCCGAGAGCAGCCCCATCTGGCCGTGGCTGCTGCTCAGCAAGGGCGCCCTCCCACCGCCGTTCCCCACGGGCCGGTCCATCGGCCTCGGCACGGCGCGGAACCTGCCCAGGAGCGGCGAGGCTTCCGAGAGGTAGCGGACGTTCTGGGCGCGCTCGGAGCCTTGCTGGAAGGAGAAGAAGGAGGGCATCGCGGGAGGGGGGGCTGGTGTCGCGGTGCTGCCCTGGGATAGGCTCGACAGGGAGGTTCGTCGGTGGTGGTGGTGGTTGTGGTTGTGGTTGTGGTTGCTGCTGTGCTTGCCGGGCTGTTTCGGGAGTGCATGGTAGCGGTAGGGTGCTGTGTCCCTGTCCCTGTCCCAGTGCCCGCCCGGGCGCGTCTGTCCGAGCCCGAGGCCGTGGCCGTGGCCGCGGTCGCGGGCAGGCGGGTTTTTGCTCTGCGAGTGGCCCATCCGATGTCATAAATGTGCTGTTGCGAACCTCGAGATTATTAGGTGGTATGGTTCATCGGCCCAATCCGAGCGGTCGGCGCGGTCTGCTACCGGGTTGATGGTTGCATGCCTTGGGAGAACCGGGTCGCGGGGGCCCGTGCCTTCGCGTGTCGGTCAAAGGGGAAGGGGATTTGATTTATCCTCCGGTCGTGTTTCCTTAGCTGTTCTCGGGTCGCGATGAATGGACATCAGAAAAAACTGGGACAGAACAAGTCACCAGAGGCCTGTTGGTTGGGAAATTGTTGGCAAGTAACTTGCGGCACGATGGCTCGGCTCGGGGATAAGCTGCTTATCGCACCACGGCGAGCTGCAGGGTCCAGATCACCTGGAACCCCGGATCCACAGCGCATCCCCCCATCCCCAAACTAAAACCTGAGCTTCGGGACATCACCACGAAATCCCCGACCTACGCAGCAGCCTTGAAACGAGCTTTCACGCATGCATAGTGACTATACCAAGTATCTCAGGGTATATTGACATGGTCGTTTGATCCTACCTAGTCCATCTATACTCTTCTGATGACCGATTTGCTTTCTAATCATTAGCTTAGGTTAAGGTTGGGTATGGCTACCTCGAAACAAACAAAACTGTCCGTTGCCCCTTTTCATGAAGGAGCTTCCAGGTTGAGGATAAAGGAAAGACCGAGCCAGAATGTCCCCCTAACAGCCAGGACATTTTGCTGCCACCGTAACCGTGGTCTTTGTCATAATCAATTCTGTCTCATTAGGTAACCGGGCAGCATTGCTGTCCCTGGAGATCCCACGCCGAACGGATTACAAGAAGACCCCACGCCTTTCTTGTCCTCAAGTCGCCAGTACCCCATTCAGGGAGAGCAACCAACTCCCCAAACCCCCTAGACCTGTTCTACTTTCTTGCCATAAACCATAATCAGGCCTGACATCCGGATTGCCTACGTTCCAGTTGGCCTCGCCAACTACCTTGACGTCTCCGCGTAACTCAAAATATGGCCACTCTCAATCCTCACCTCCCTCCTACGATCCCCTCCTTCCTACCTCCCCCTACCACCCATCACCTACCTATCCAACCAAGGTGCCTTACCCACCACTCTGACTCAACCGCTGAAATCCCGCCAGCACCTCCCTGTCCACATTCACCGCCCAGTTGGCCTCAAACGCCTGCTCTCCGCCGACCCGCTGCACCATGTCCCCCAGCCGGGCCTTGACAAAGTCAAACGTGACGACGCGATGCACCGGATCCTTGGCCGCAAACTCCCTCTCGCTCACATCCAGCGGCGTGTCGTACTCGGACCCCACAATCTCGGTCCACACAAGGCTGTCCCGCGACGATCGCAGGGGGTCGTCAGCACCGCCACCGCCGCTGCTACCGCCGGTCGTGTCGTCGGCCAGCTCGGTAGCGACGCTGGTCCACATGGACAGGTAATCCTGCAGCCGCGCCAGGACCAGGTCCTGCACGGGGTTCGGCAGCTCCCAGAGGCGCGTCAGCCCCAGGCACGAGAGCTTGCCG
The DNA here is from genome assembly GCA_033575675.1 of Parathielavia hyrcaniae. NCBI lineage: Eukaryota > Fungi > Ascomycota > Sordariomycetes > Sordariales > Chaetomiaceae > Parathielavia > Parathielavia hyrcaniae. Next base: position 1,424,265 of record MU863625.1, read on the forward strand.
CGCTCGACGTCGGCCATGCAGTCAAAGTTGGCGAACCACTGGGTGCCGAGCCAGGACCAGACCTGGTCGATGGGGCTGCCGAAGCTCGTGAGCATGCCGACCAGGAGGGCCGGGTCGGCGAGGGCGATGCGGGCGAGAATGGCAAAGTAGTCCGTCTCCTTGAGGCTGTTGATCTTGCTCGCTCTCCGCTTGGGTCCCGTCGTCTGGCCGGATTCCCAGGCGCTGTGCAGCCCCTCGAGCATGGTCCGGAGCACGCCGATCTCGAGCAGGTCTTGGATGACGATGGAGACGCCCTGGCCGCCGCCAAACTCCTCGGCGGCGCGGATGACGTGCTCAACCGACTTGGCACCAAGCTGTGACTGTTCGCGGCTCTTCGAGTCCAGCGCCTTTGCCAGTGCTGACAGGGTTGGGCGGCGGAGGGCGTCGGTCAGGATGGTATTCGGAGCCAGGATGATGTAGTCCTTAACAATCTCCAAGCACTGGTTTGCCACTTCGGACTCGTATTCGAGCAGCGGCAGTGCCAGCTCGACCATTTGTATGAGGTCCGGGTTCAAGGGCGGCGAGCTCTGCATCATGATGGCCTTCCACAGGTCGACCGACTCCTCGATCAGATGAAGGTGAAGCGCCGATTCGGGGTTCATGGCCTCGTTGAGCAGCGGGATGATGGCGCCCTGGTACCTTGTCGACTCGACGCGCATCGACGAGACCAGCGCCGACATGATGGCCAGCGCCGACTGCTTGATCATGTACTCTTCGCTGGCAGCCGATTCCCAGACCTTGGGAAGCGTCACCATGATGGCGTCTCCAAATTGTGAGATGTGAGTCTCCATCCGAGATACAATGACTCGGACTGTATCGAGGATCGCCAGCTTTGTCTCGTCGCTCTCTACCTCTTGAAGGAGACTGACAAGGAGATTGAAGGTGTCTGCTGCAAATGGGTAGAATATTTCGGGAATGAACTCAAAGTCCTCTGCTATGTACTTGAGCTGGCGTGCCGCAGTGATGCGGACAACTTCGTCGTTGTGCTGGTCGTCGGGGTTCATTAGGTGGCGGAAGATGTCGTACACGGCTGGCCTGCTAGCCTGGGATATCTTGATGCTAATCCACTGGCTCAGCAAAATGGCGATTCGTCGTCGGAGCAGCTTGGCCAGGCGGTCTTGGAGTTGCACGTCCTTGACCAAGGACGTCGTCAGGAAGCTGTCAAAGTTGAAAGATTGGTGGATGACAGCGGCTGCGCAGCCAAGGGCACAATAAGCGGCCTCCTTTGAGACAATGTCCATGTCGGCCTTGGTCGCGAGATCGAAGTAGGCAAGGAGCGGCTCGCCGAGCTCCTTGTAGTGTGTGAGAAGGTCGAGAAGTAGTCTCTCGGCACAAGGGCGAACTGCCCATTCGTAAGCCTGGCCTTCGGTCCGTTCTTGGGCCTCCCATCCCTCAGGGTCTTCTTCCCAGGCCTCGAGATCGGATTTGCGGAAGATAAAGAGCTTGCTGACGATAACCTGCATCATGTCGAGGAGCATATCCCTTGTTAAGAGATCGTCCCTGAGAATATGTACCGCCTGCTTTTCCATCTCCTTGGCCTGTGCGCTCCTGTACATGAAGGTCTGTACTGGGTGGTGTGCGATAGCCATGCAGCTTCTCAGCAGCAAGAGGCCTTTTAGGGCAAGCTTCTCGTACAGAGGACCGTCGTGCTTGCGGTTTCCCCCAGAGGTTTCGCCCGGCGCTTGCTTGATGCCGCCGGACTTTTCAAACACCTCGGAGAAACCTTTGACGAGATTCCAGTAGGCCTTGGCCAGAGGGATCGAGTTGGGTAGCTGAGGGAAGCTTGCTGGACGCGTCTCGGACATTTCGATGTGAAGCTTGGTAAACTGGATGAGATGCTTGCCGACCATGTCTTGATACGGGACCGGGATCCACGAGTCCTGGCTGACGCCGCTGAGAAACTGGTCGAACTGGGACTGCGACAGGGACCAGAAACCGCAAACCATGGAATCTGCATGGGGCTGCTCATAGCCAACAGTGACCAGCCTCCGCAGAATCTTGAGGGCCGTCAGGCTATTTTCGACGGCGAAGTCGGCAGTGTCCTCGTCACCATGTCCTTTCGTCCAGAGGTCTTGCCAGTACGCGGTCTTTTCAGTGTAGATGGCGCCCAGTAGTTCCACGAGCTCGGGGGTAACCGCTTGTAGGGCAGTCTGTGACTTGCGCAGACGGGCGGTGCCCAGTTCCTTGACAACGCGGAGCAACACCAACAACGCACCGCGTAGGTGCAATGGATTCGAGGCATTGGCGGCTTTGATCGCCTCCACGAGGATGGAAAAGGCATCGGGCCACTCGGTCGGATAATCTATCCTGAATATTTTGGCCGTAACTAGGGCGTTGTGCAGCGCTAAGGTTTTGTCCTCCTCGTTGAACGAGCCCTGCAACAATCGCGAACGAATCAAGTGTTTTTGCTCGGGCTTGATGGCGTGCCTGGCCGTGTGCCTCCAGTACTTGTCCATTCCATTTTTGAGAAGGATGATGGCGAGGAAGCGGACCTGCTTGTCTTGCTGGGTATCGAGGTAGACGGTCTACAAGTGTTAACTGGTCAGCAACGGAACTCCCGAGTCAAGCCGCTTCTCATGCGTCACAGGGGGGTGGTTACCTGGAGACTGGGGTAGTAGTCTGGATGAGATTCCCATGTCTGGAGCTGCTGGCTGTCCGACTGTCTCTGGGCATGGTCGGTCGAAGTCGCAGCACCGCTCAGCGCCTTCACAAGCTCCCACGGACTGAGGGGGGCAGCTTCGCCCGGAGCTTCGATTGCGAAGTTCATGCCGTCGTGTGTGCCCGCGGGGTTGGGGCCAACCTTTGCAAATCGCAAGAATGAATGCGGATGCCGTTGCAAGCTTTCAGGGCCTTCGACCTTTGGCAGCCCAGCAAGCTGGAGCCCTGGAAGCGGCTGGGTGAAGATGGTTTCTCTGCTCCCTCCTCAGGCAGCTGGAGGTTTGTGGTGGGGCACGGCAGTCATCCAATGCGATGGTGGGGCAGAACAGAACATACGACGACGGCCCAGCACATGCATCCATGATGACAGGGGTCATAGGTATCCCGGACCCCGGTCGCAAGGCGAAATGCCAAGACAGCCGGTCGGCTTTTCAGCTGCTGCCACAACCTCGGCTTCATCCGGGTTCCACACCGGACCAATTCACATCCTCCCCTTCTCCATCCGAGACCATACAACCAACCTCGGCGACCATGCCTTTTCGCTCTCAAGGGAAAGCTTCACCAAGCTCCCAACGAGCCAATCCACAACGATGAGCGACTCTACCACCCCCAAAAGCAACGCCAATGGCGCGTCGACCGTCGCAAACACGAACGGCAACATCAACACCAACTCGTTCGCCCAAGCCCAACAGCGCCTGGCCGCCCGCCGACAAGCGCGCGAAGCCGAGGCGGCCGCCCGCCTCACAGCCCAGCAATCCGCCTCGCAACTGCGCGCCCGCATCGCCGCCACCCAGTCCCCGCTCCTCCGCCGGCTAGGCACGTCGACGCTCTCGCTCTGGGACGCCATCTCGAGCCGCGAGGGCACGCGCCCGGCCTTTCGCGTCGGCCAGGTCGACGCGGAGCTGCTCGACGAAGAGCTCGTTGAGCTGCTGCGCGGACAGGTGGGCGACGCGCTCAAGTACGTCGGCGGAGGAGGAGGAGGAGGAGCTGGGAGCGGCGGCAATTCGATGCTGCACGACTGGGAGGCCGAGATCTCGCTCGCGCTGAGGGCCGTCTTGTTCAAGCTGACGGTGTGGGACCACGATGCGACGTACGGCGCGGCGCTGCAGAACCTCAGGTACACGGATGCGAGGCGCGATGGAACGGCGCTGGTGCCGCCGAGCAGGTGGCAGAAGTCGCTGTATGGGTTGGTGACGGTGGGGGGGAGATACTTTTGGGCAAAATGGGAGGACTGGCTGCTGGAGCAGGACGACGGGTTCGAGGGGCCGAGCCCGGGGGTGAAACGGCTGTCGAGATGGACTTCGACGCTATCCACGATGCACGCGGCTGCGGCGTGTGCCTCTTTCCTGGTCTTCTTGCTCCACGGGAGGTACAGGACGCTGCTGGACCGAGTCCTGCGCATGCGCTTGGCGCCGCCGACGAGCCAGGTCAGCCGCGAGGTGTCATTTGAGTATCTCAACCGGCAGCTCGTTTGGCACGCGTTCACCGAGTTCCTGCTCTTTGTGCTGCCGCTGGTGGGGATAAACCGGTGGAGGCGATGGCTGGCAAGGACATGGCGAAGGACGAAGAAGATCATGAGCACGGGAACCGAGGGCGCAGAGCAGGAGAAGAAGGGCGAATATTCCTTTCTGCCCGAGCGGACATGCGCCATTTGCTACCAAGACCAGAACTCGGCCAAGAGCGAGAACGACCTCATGGCTGCTGCCTCGACCGGGGTTGTCGGGTCGGCGCAGACAGATATCACGAACCCATACGAGGCGATCCCTTGCGGGTGCACCTACTGCTTCGTGTGCTTGGCGACGAGGATCGAGAGAGAGGAGGGTGAAGGATGGCCGTGTCTGCGGTGTGGTGAACTGATCAAGGAGTGCAAGCCGTGGAGCGGAGACGTCTTGGAACCGGAGATCAAGTCACCTGTCTCCAAAACAGTGGTGTTTGCAGACGACGTGAAGGTTTCATCGGACGAAGAGGAGGAAGAAGAACGAGACGTACACGAGGATTCGCAAGTCTTGGTCGAGGAGGATGTCGACAGGAGCCTGGAGGATCTTCGCGCCCAAACACCTAGTGTGGTGTCTGACCAAGAAGACGACTTGGAGTATTCCGAGTCGGAAGATTACGGTGGAGAAGAGAACGATCTGAACAGAGACTTGCACGGGTAGCAGATTGCGATACGATGGGGTGGCTTGAGTGTCAGGAACTGCTCAAACCACGCACCCAGTTTGTATAAACATATACCGAATCACTACAATGTATACATATGGTCCACGGCAGGGCGCTTTCTATTTATGCTAGCCAGCCACAGCATACATGTAAACTACTTTGACTCCATTTTGGACTGCAGCGTGAGTCGAGAAGATGTTTGAGAAGCACTGCTGAGGAATGGGGACTCCCCTGTTGGTCTTTGCTCGGTTCTCACTTGTCGACGCCGGAGAGCATCTTGCTGCATAATGCATGTTTCGTGATTATCTCTGCTATCCTATTCCCCATATTCGCCAGTTGCTAACTACGGCATAAACCAGGGATCATACGTCTCTGCGAGTGAACCTCTCTACTAGCCATACGCATGTCAAGATCAAGACCGAGACATCCCTTGAGATGGCGTTGATCACCTCGGCCATGCTTTCAAAGTTTCCAGAATAGGCTCGGCTACGCTATTTCGCTAGGAGTCAGGGAACAAGACACTTCAACAACACGACCCCATCATAGGGTGCTAGATGCAGCGCGAGGGTAACCGGAGAAAGCTGCTGGTCGTCTGCTGCCCTCCAGTGAGTACCCAGTGACTCGCTCTTCCATCCCAACCCACGCACTCCCGTCAACGAAGCATTGACACGTCCCGCAGACCGCCCGCCCTATATGTATTGGATCCAGATTTCTCTGCTTAACGCCCCTCCAAAAGGGCCAATGGCTCAGTTGGAGGGGCGCAGGGACCTCAAAAAAAATCACTGCGGCGATGAATGCTCCTCTCCTCCAAGGAGGGAGGAGGTCACCAGTTCGACTCGCCAACCCGCCGAATCCCGCCGATTTTCGAAACCCCCCCCCCCCCCCCGGTCCCAGGACCACCGCGAAGCAAAATCCTCCCGAGGATTTTCGTAACCATCCACCTCCTTCGGGAGCTGGGTGGTGAGCTTTTGCACTTTTCCCAAATTCTCCCATACCAGGACGTGTGCATTGCACTGGCCGGAGCTGCTCATCGGCTGCTGCTCATTCGTCTGCCATTTTTGTGCCTCGTCGTCAACGGTCGAGCGATGGTGTGCCGCTGCCAAAACAAAGTATGTCTGTCTGCCCGGCATGGAAAGTTTACGGTGGAGCGAGCCCAATGTCAACACAGACGTCCAGCAGGTCGACAGGAGGGATATGAGGAGGGAGAAGCCGCCCCTACCTGTACACTATGGCGAAGAAGCAAGTCGAGAGGGAAGACGTGTTTGAGCGCAAGCTGGGGTTTGACAACAGAAGTGCATTTCCCTCAAAAGGCAATCTCGACGCTGTTTCTCGTCGACCAACTACCGCCAGTGAGCTCATGTCTTGCGGGACTGCAACACCTCGATGCCCCAACTGTCGGTCTCAATTTTCCATGTCACCACCCAGCTGTCATCTGCCGCCTCATGTGTTCAGGACATCCCTTCTGAGGACATCGAGTGAGATCCCGCGATGTCTGAGGAATTCGTGCGCACCGAGGTACGATAACTAGCGGTTCAGGGCCCCGACTTTGATCCGCTGGCCGGCTCGGGGACACAGCCGTGTCATATGGGTCCGCCGTATTCAAGCTGACTGTATATGATCAAGGTGATTTCTCCTGTAGCTTCTGCTCGTCACAACTACGTCCAACATGTGGCCGACGGCTGCCGGCATGTGATATCGGCCCGATCCTGGGTTTCGCTTCACATACAAACGTACTTCTACTGCGACGTCAAAAGACGAGATATCTTGATGTACGTGACAAATCATGCATATAAATAGTAGCTGAATCATAGGCCGTGTAGACTCCCTGGTGGTATATCCAAACATGGAGGGGAACAGAGCAGGAACAACCCCTCCCCGCCATCTCAAATGCACCCGTCACCCCTCCGAGATCTTTCTCTCCCTGGGCTATGACTGACTGAATGAACCTGGCTGAAATCGACTTCGCTCAACACATCCGAGACTGCCCGAGCACGTCTGTAGCGTAACCGTCATGTCCTCCTTCCACTACCTTGGGTCGATTTGGAGTCCGCGGGGCGCAAGAGCTAGCCCAATTGAACAAAGCAGATGCGCTTGATTAACAGGATATGTATACGTTTAGAAATGTTCCTTCCAGAACCGGAAGCGGACCTCGCGAACGGTGGCCGCCTTGGCAGCTTTCTTGATATCGCGGGCTGTTTTTTTCAGTGTGTTAGCGCCATTGTACCTCAGTGAAGTTGGGAGATTGGATGATGAGTAACTTACCGGCCGCCGACGGACCGCAAAAGTAGACACCCACCGTGGTCCTCATGTTGCCCTCGAGGCCGTTGAGGTAGGTCCGGTCCAGGATGCCGTCGCGCATGCTGGTGAAGAGCTTGCCAAAGTTGGGGCGGCCAAAGTTGGTGCGCGACTTGAGCTCCGTGAGCGGGTCCACGTCGGCGCCGACGCTGTTCAGGACAATGTTCTGCGTCGTGTCCATGTCGAGCTTCTGCGTCAGGTACGTGTGGATCTTGAGGAACTCGATGCCGCTGGACCCGAGCACGCGCGCCGCCTCGCTCGACTGCTGCTCCAGCGACGAGAGCAGCGTCTGGAACCACTCGAACGAGCTGGTGTCCTTGCAGACCCAGATGAACTCGACGCGGCGCAGCCGGGTCGGCGGGTTCGGCCCGTTGCGCAGGTGCCATATGTTCTTGAGGATGGACGCCCAGGGGGTCACGCCGATGCCCGTGCCGATCAGGACCGCGATCTCGTTCTCAAACACGTCCTCGGCCGGCGCGCCGTACGGCCCGTCGATGCGGAGAGTCGGCATCTGTTGGCCGTTCTGCAGCGCCACCTCGTACATGCCCATGGGGTCGACCGTGTCGTACATTTTGCTCTGCGCCGCGCCGGCGCCCACTCTGTCGCCGAGCGTCCGGGTGAAGTCGCCGACCTGCCGGATGTGGACCGAGACATAGGGGTCGTAGGGGCAGGACGTGATGGTGAAGGGGTGCCACTGGTACTTGGAGACCTCGGGAACCTGCAGGAACAGCCACTGGCCGGCCTTGTACTTGAACGACGGCTTGTTGAACTGGATCTCGACCACGTCTGGGTAGGGACTGTTAGAGATGCGAACCACTCCGGCAACGTTTGCGGGCAAGCTAGCTTACCATAGGGGTGCCTGATGACGCGGGTAATCTTGGTCTCGCGCATGGCCCGGATCTCGCGGTACAGCCGCTCCAGGAGGTAAAAGCCACCCGTCCACAACTCCCATCTCCAGCCCAGATAGCCGATGCAGTGATCCCAGTAATCGTTACCGGCAAAAGGCGAGTAGCCGTCGGCGGTGTCGCGGACGAAGCAGCCGACTGTGTGGGTGTACAGGGCGAGGAAGAAGGGGATAAAAAGGTGGTGCATGTACCAGAACGTCTCAAACGACTGCTGCCTGATGCGATGGTGCGCAGACGTGTACATCAAGAGCATGCATAGAAGCATCACATGGCCAGTGATGCCTCCAGGCTGGACGTAGTGGATCTGCACAGCTGTCACTGGGCGGATCTGTGTTTTCTCGACGTTGAAGAAGCTACGCGCGCGGTTCAGGTTAGCCAGGCCAGTCAAGGAGGACGGGTGATCCCATATTACGTACTTGACATAATGGGCCAGGGTGTGAATCATGGTGAACAACAGCATCGCGTACGCTAGCTGTCGGTGCATCCAGATGTTCTCGTCGAGGGGAATAAACCTGATCTTGGGCCGGATGAAGCGCATGATGGTTCGGCAGACAGGAAGCAAGATGAGCATGCCGTCAACGCTCAGAACGAGGCCAGCGCCTCGTGAAAGCCATACCGAGTACTGGAGCGTGTTGAGGCCCGCCAGGCGCTCATCGGCCGCTTGCTTCCACCTACAGAATCTCCATGTTAGCCGCGTGCCCAAGCCGGCCCATTCCGGGGGTATGCATACCATCCATAGGCAAAGATGCCCCAGTGAAACGTCCAGAAGACGAAATGGAAGAACAGCTTGGTCGGCGTGAACTGCTTCTTCAACAGGGTGAATAGCGCCATCTTGCCGACCGGATCCCCCTCCTATCCCCTCACAATACACGGAACGAGATGATGATGTCGACCTGCGACTGGGGTGACGGCGACTCCTCCGACTCGGGTCGATGCCGTCAAGCAGATGGCTTCGAGCGGGTGTGGGCAGTCGGTCGAGGGTGGCCAGGTGGTGAGGATGCCGGCCCAGTTTCGAAACAGTCACGGTCTTCTCGTCCCTTCCGGTATTAAGACTATCCAGTCGTGGTACTATCCCAGAAAATAAATGACCAAAAACCAGAATGTCACTCCAAACGGACGATAGAAGGCCACAATAAAGGAGGCCGAGTGTTTCTAGAAGCGAAGAACAAAAGAGTGGTCTGAGCCAGCAGCGGAAGCGAAAGGAAGGACGGCGGCGAGAGGCGCTCGCTGAGGAGGGCTCGGTTCTTTTGCCTCGCCAGGTGGGTGACGGAGGGAGAACAGGTGAGTGCTGGAGGGAGGTGCGGGCGGCGGGCGCCTGGTCATAAGAGCCGGGACCCAGTGCGTGTCGAGCAGCGGGGGAAAAAAGCCAGGATGGTGTTACACCCTTCTCCCGCCCACACGGCGCGCGGCGCCGACGGATACAGACGAGGACCGGGGATGTAGTGGCACGCTCCGTTCGGATCGTTCTGCAAGACCTCGAGCTGACAGATCGATCCAAGTCGGACAGGGGCCTCCGAAACCTGGATAACCAAGCTGGTCAAATGCTCTGGCGCCGTTCTTGTCCTAAGTCGTCCCCAAAGGTGGCCGAGGAGTCGTGGTTGGCGGCAGCGAAGCGGCAATTGGGCGACCAAATCCGTCAATGAAGGGTTATGCTGGTAGATCAGACGTTGGAGGCGGTTTCGCGGTTGCCAGACTGTGTCAGGTTTTTCTGGGCCCGGCAGCTGGCCGCTATGAGAGACGGGTGGCGCGAGGAGGTTGAGACGAGGGGTGCGTGTGTGAAACGCTGTGACCGAGGGGTTGTTGAACGCGACTTTGACGTTTCGTCTGGACAGGGGTGCGCAGGCGAGGCCCTGAAGAGGCGCAAAGGCAAAGACAAACAGATTGTTAACTCTTTACAGTGCCTTTGGCCTGGATTTCGGCATTGTAGCAATCCTAGGTAGGATTTTGGCAGCGCGGAAAGAAAGAGAGGGCGTTAAACCGCACGGGTTTTCCGTTGACGAAGGTCGGGATCAATAAGAGCCTGGCATCGGGGACTCGCAGCTCTTGGTGTTGGTGGCCAAGACCTCTGGCGCTTAACAGCTCAGGGTCCCTAAGCAAGCGATTTGTTCCAGGAAAAAGCTCCGCTTAACTAGGCCGGTTTGGGACATGGCGTGCAAAACCAAAAGCCAATCAACTTCACTGAGAAGCCCCGGGCGCTGACGGTACTGCCCGATGTGGATAGCATCAAAGCTGCCTGACCCTCTTTGCACCTCACTCGATCCAGAGACGGCGAATAGCATCAGAAGCTGTGCAATTCATCACATCTTGGCCACGCTTTAGAGTCCATGCCCCAATATCTCACAGAATCGTTGCCTTTCGGCTATCGGGTGCCCAGACCACCGGCCCAATGAACCTTCGGATTCTTGTACGAACACGGGAGATTCTTTGGATGCCCGGGCACATCCGAGACATTGCGCATGGAACACGTTGTAGAAGGTGTGGTGCAGCTATCCTCCAACCCTGTCTTCAAGGTGTCGAAATAGGATTGTGGGATTGAATGCTTCCCGCCCTTCCTGCCAGTTTCGGCCAGAATTCGTTGACGGCCACATGTCCAACCGGGACGCGGAAGTTCATAACTTTAGAAACACGGGTGAGCTCTGACACGCAATGCTAGGTACCTGGTAGGTAGCGTTGCCTCGAAAAGCGGTAGTAGCTAGCAGGTAAGCTACGGCTCACTGAACCAGAGATTCGCCAAAATTATGCTTAAATCTGGGCCCTTCGCTTTTGGGCTCCGAGACAGGGTAAGGCTAGGTAGGCATCTGAGGGGCAGAACGCTTCAGACGCCCGGATTGATTAGTTTCAAATGTGATGCCCCCGGTGGAGGTGTGGAGTAGAAAAGAATAACACCATCATGTGTACGAAGTAGGTCAGAAATGCCATCCGGAGCCGCAAATGTCCGTCTTCTTCAGCATGATGCCCAACTGCAAAGACTCGAGACGCCGCGCTTTTACCACCCCCACGTCTAGGGTTCAAATCCTTTCGTGAAACAGTCAGCCCCGAATAGGAATTCCCAGGCTGGGACTCGGGCTTGACGTTCGCGATGGGCACCCGAGCACTTCATGGGCTCGCTTGGAAATGGAGCATGACCAACTTCAGCCAAGGGAAGGGCGCTTCGGAACAGACGGCTGGGAGGCGAGGGGGAGTTTGTCAGAAGGATGTCGTATGTGCGTTCTTGGGTCCGATCGAGGTTTGGGCTTGAGCTGGGGACGGGAGACAACCGCGACCAGGTGGTCTCGTGGATGGCCATCCACTCCTGAAGTCACAGACACAACAAAACAAGAGGACGGGGTGGTCGAGGTGGGACATGTTGAATTGGAGACACAATGGTCCATTGTAAATCATCTGAAGAGCTGTGACCGGCCTTGATATATAAGCTTGTTTGCGGCCTGACAGTATGTACTCATCTGCATCTGCGCAATGCGCACCATCCATCTCATCCCGGCCGAGGCCTGCCGTTGACGATCCGGGTCGTGCCGCACGTGGGAATCGTACGATTTTTGCGTCTTCTTCGACACCCAAAACACCAACAAAGCTTGTGGCCTGCCAATGAAAAAGACTAAGGTTTGATTATGTCCCATCAATCCATATGCTTCTTCGTTCGGCTTGTGAGTTTAATCATGCGCCAATCGTTGGAGCAACAGTCTCAAGACTTGCTCGCAACTCAGGCCTGGCCGGGTTGGCTTTACCGCGAGTCTGCTACAAGGATGTCTCGAGTTTGTGCCAGTTGCGAAGACTGTTGTTGTGGTGGTCGTATCCTTCCACGTTGGATTGCTTCGTCAAAGAACGTTGGAATTCCGGAGCAGCGTGGTGTTGTGCTGTGGCTGGAAACAACGAAATGTTCGATCGCTTGCGCGGCTTCTCGGCCGAAGATGTGGCTGAGTGCCGTTGACGTCCGCTGTGGGGTCGCCATCTTATGTCAGCGGCAAGCAGTGATTGGCTGATGTTCAAGCCACCCAAAACGAGGCAGCCCACCATGGATGGACCCCTCTTGGCAGACTTTCGTCACTGCACCGAGCCAGGAGAAGCATCAGGCACCGTTGGAGGATCCGGCAACGGGCAGGATTCCACGAGGCGCTTTCTCCCTGCGACCGTCGATGCCAGGAATTAACAACTCAACGCTGCAAGATCCCAGCCAGAAATTTGCGCCCACAACGAACTTTCCGTCCTGGCTATTTTCTTGAGAGCCACGAACCACGGCGTGATCCTTGATTTGCGAGAGTCCCGTCTCGAGTTTCACGGCGCATGACTGGCCCACCATGGTGAGTTCAGCATTGATTCCCTCGACGACGTCGCTGCCAAAGCCCGGCTTCGACTCTCCACCGCCGACACGAGACTAGTATTGCTGACGGCAGCTGCTTGTAGGCTATCACTCGACGTGCAAAAGACAAGGCCGCCCGGGCTGATCGCTCTGCCGGCGGGGCCGGCCAGGCCGCCGCGACCAAGCCCAAGAAGGCCACCTACGATACGACAAAGAAGAAGGAGATTGGCGTTTCCGACCTGACGTTACTGCGAACTGTCTCCAACGACGCCATCAACGAGAACTTGAAGAAGCGGTTCGAAGGCGCCGAGATCTACACCTACATCGGCCATGTCTTGGTCTCCGTCAACCCCTTTCGAGACCTCGGCATCTATACCGACCAGGTCCTCAACAGCTACCGGGGCAAGAACCGGCTCGAAATGCCCCCGCATGTCTTCGCCATCGCCGAGTCCGCCTACTACAACATGAAGGCCTACAAGGACAACCAGTGTGTCATTATCTCTGGCGAGTCTGGTGCCGGCAAGACCGAGGCCGCCAAGCGCATCATGCAGTACATTGCCAACGTTTCGGGCGGCGAGACGGGCGAGATTCAACAAATCAAGGACATGGTTCTGGCGACGAACCCGCTGCTCGAGTCCTTCGGGAATGCGAAGACGCTCCGGAACAATAACTCGTCGCGCTTCGGCAAGTACCTGCAGATCCACTTCAACGCCCAGGGCGAACCGGTCGGTGCCGATATCACGAACTACCTCTTAGAAAAGACCCGCGTTGTCGGCCAGATCGCCAACGAGCGCAACTTCCACATCTTTTACCAGTTCACCAAGGGAGCCTCGCAGCATTACCGCGAGACGTTTGGTGTGCAAAAACCCGAAACCTACCTGTACACCAGCCGGTCCAAGTGCTTCAATGTGGACGGCATCGACGACTTGGCCGAGTACCAGGACACGCTCAACGCCATGAAGGTGATTGGTCTCTCGCAGACAGAGCAGGACAACATTTTCCGCATGCTGGCCGCCATCCTCTGGACGGGCAACCTCGTGTTTCGAGAGGATGATAGCGGGTACGCCGCTGTGTCGGACGAGTCGGTCGTGGATTTCCTGGCTTATCTCCTTGAAGTTGACCCTTCTCGTCTGGTCCACGCCATCACCATCCGTATTCTTACCCCAAGGAACGGAGAGGTAATCGAGTCACCAGCCAACGTGGCTCAAGCGACGGCAACCCGGGACGCGCTGGCAAAGGCCATCTATAACAATCTCTTTGACTGGATCGTGGAGCGCATAAACCAGTCCCTCAGGGCGCGGCAGGCCACGGCCAACACGGTTGGCATTCTTGACATCTACGGGTTCGAGATCTTCGAGAAGAACAGCTTCGAGCAGCTCTGCATCAACTATGTCAACGAGAAGCTGCAGCAGATCTTCATCCAATTGACCCTGAAGGCGGAGCAGGAGGAGTATGCTCGGGAGCAGATCAAGTGGACTCCCATATCCTACTTCGACAACAAGATTGTATGCGACCTCATCGAGTCCGTCAGGCCGCCAGGCATCTTCTCCGCCATGAAGGATGCCACCAAGACGGCCCATGCCGACCCTGCCGCTTGCGACCGCACATTCATGCAGAGCATCAACGGCATGTCGAACCCTCACCTGACCCCTCGGCAAGGCAACTTCATTGTCAAGCACTACGCTGGCGACGTCACGTACACGGTCGATGGCATTACCGACAAGAACAAGGACCTGCTCCTGAAAGGCCTCCTCAACCTCTTCCAGGGCAGTCAAAACAAGTTCATCCACACCATCTTCCCCAACCAAGTGGATCAAGACAACCGGAAGCAACCCCCGTCGGCAGGCGACAGGATTAGAGCATCGGCCAACGCGCTCGTAGATACGCTCATGAAATGTCAGCCCTCGTACATCCGGACCATAAAGCCCAACGAGAACAAGTCGCCGACCGAGTACAACGTTCCCAACGTCCTCCATCAGATCAAGTACCTGGGTCTCCAAGAAAACGTCCGCATCCGGCGCGCTGGATTTGCATACCGACAGTCGTTCGAGAAGTTTGTCGACCGGTTTTTCTTGCTCTCGCCCGCCACGTCGTACGCTGGCGAGTACATTTGGCAGGGGTCTTATGAAGCGGCTGTGAAGCAGATCCTGAAGGATACGAGTATTCCCCAGGAGGAGTGGCAGCTCGGTGTCACCAAAGCCTTCATCAAGTCGCCCGAGACGCTCTTCGCGCTTGAGCACATGCGCGACCGGTACTGGCACAACATGGCAACGCGCATCCAGCGCATGTGGCGAGCGTACCTGGCCTATCGGGCAGAGGCTGCCACACGCATCCAGCGCTTCTGGAGGAAGAAGCGAACCGGGGCAGAGTACCTCCAGCTCCGGGATGAAGGCCACAGGGTCCTCGGCGGGCGCAAAGAGCGCAGGAGGATGAGCATCCTGGGCTCGCGGCGGTTCCTTGGCGACTATCTCGGCATCAACGCGAGCACTGGACCCGGATCCCATGTGCGCAACTCCATCCAACTCGCGAGCAACGAGAGGGTTGTCTTCTCCTGCCGAGGTGAAATTCTCGAGGCAAAGTTTGGCCGGTCCAGCAAGCCTAGCCCCAGAATCCTGATTGTCACCAACAGCAAGTATTACATTGTGGCACAAACGATGGGTCAGAGCCACCAGATCCAGATCATGGTCGAGCGTTCTTTCCCACTGGGGGCGATCAAGTTCATTGGAACGTCTACTGCCCGTGACGACTGGTTCTCGTTGGGCGTCGGTTCGCAGCAAGAGGCTGACCCCCTGCTCAACTGTGTGCTCAAGACCGAGATGTTCACTCAAATGAGGAGAGTGATGCCCGGCGGGTTCAACCTGAAGATTGCGGACGCGATCGAGTACGCCAAGAAACCGGGCAAGATGCAGCTTGTCAAGGTTCTGAAGGACTCGCCCACACCGCACGATTTCTACAAGAGCGGCGCCGTCCACACCCAGCCAGGAGAGCCGTCGAACTCGGTCTCGAGGCCGACGCCCAAGGGCAAGCCAGTGCCACCTAGACCCATCACCCGAGGCAAACTGATCAAGCCCGGTGGACCAGATGGGAGGCCATCTCGGGTTCCTGTCAACCGGACAGCGCAACCTCGGCCGTCAGCGGGCGCTTCTGCCGCAGCCAGGCCAGCGGCTTCATCTAGACCGGTGCCACAACCCCAGCCGGCGGCGGCGGCAGCAGCAGCAACGTCTGTCAGCAACCCAACGCACACCCGGCAGCAGTCCAACTCATCGGCTGTGCGCGCTCCTCCTCCGCCGCCGCCTCCTGCCGCCCCTGCCGCAAAGCCAAAGATTACGGCCAAGGCTCTGTACGACTTTGTGGGCACGAGAGAAAACGAGCTGTCGATCAAGGCGGGCCAAGTGCTCGAGATCGAGCGGAAAGAGAACAACGGTAAGCTTGTCATTCATTGCGTGAAATTGGCCTTGTTTATCCTCGTGCTGACCGTGTATCCTATCAGGGTGGTGGCTAGCAAAGTCGGCCGAGGGGCAAGGGCCGGGCTGGGTTCCGGCGGCATACGTCGAGGAAATCAAACAAGCCGCCCCTGTGGCAGCGCCCCGGCCGCCGCCGCCCCCACCAGCAGCCAACGGTTCTGCTGCGAGGGCCAAGCCGGGAGCGCCTCAGCCTCCTGCTAAGCGGCCGGCCGCCGGCAAGAAGCCCGCCGGACTGCAGACCCGCGATTCGGGCATGAGTTTGAACGGGTCGGACGGCAGCAGGAGCAACACTCCGACGCCGAGTCTGGCCGGGAGCTTGGCGGATGCCTTGTTGGCGCGGAAGAATGCCATGGCGAAGAAGGATGACGATGACGACTGGTAGATTACCTAGATAGATGGCGGATTTTTCGCTGCGACTTGGTGAATAGCGAAGGTGGTTTACAGCCCCACCCTGCTTTGCTCTCTCCTGCTGCCCCGAGGCCTGCCGGCTCAGAGTTTAGGCGCTGTCATGACTCACCCGTAGTATGTTTACGCAGCGGGTTTAGATAGGGACTGAGCGAAGCCAAGGAGCAGCCTATTTGTGATCACCCTCGGCTCAGAGTTTTAGACGGCGCAACTTGACGGTGGGGGGCAGTTTCAGTCATCCTCATCCCTGCATCGTACCTTTCGTCTCCGTATCAGCTCGGCCAAAGGCACATCCTCGTCATCCCCTCGCACCGGTATGAGTTCTTCTTCGACGGCCTCGTCCACGCCATAGTCCCACAGCCGATCGCCGTCCGAGTTTGTCCATGACGGCCTAGCAACCCCGGTCGCACCCAAGTCATCCCACTCTTCAAGCTCGGCAACGATGCCGGACCGCTGACGAGCCTGCTGTGCCTGCGCCCGCCGCCTCCGTAGCAAATCCTCCTCTTGGCGCTGCGCAAAAGCGGCCTTGACCTCCTCTGGCGTCTGATAGGTATTATTATCGTATGTATAATCCTGGCCCTGCCCCACCGCCGCCGCCGCCCCGGGCCACGCGCCGCGCCGCGCCTGACGCACCTTCTCCGGGTCGGGAGGCGGCCATAGCCCGGGCAGGTCGTTGAAGCCGTTCTCCTCCCACTCCCACCCGGCGCCCTGGCCGGGGATCTCGTTGTTGACGACGGGGGCACCGCCAAAGACGGGGAGGAACCACCGCAGCGGGTTCCTCGTCCCCATCGCCTGGGCCATGTTGGCGAACACGCCCAGGTCGTAGGGGAACTCGATCTTGTCGAGCAGCTCCCGCAGCGCGGCGTCGTCGTCGTCCCAAAGGTGGTTGTTGTTATTGTTATTGTCCTCATCCATCCTCGCCAGCACCGCCTCGTGCCGCTCCATCTCCCAGTCCTCGATCATTGTGCTGTTGAACGCCCAACCCCGGACTGTCGTGTACAGCAGGATGCCGAGGGCGAGCACGGAGGCGCCGCTGGACAGCGAGAGCAGGGCCAGGCCGATCAGGCTGTGCAGCGAGGGGCCGAGGTAGGCGGGCAGGTGGCGGTCGGCCCAGACGGCGGCGGCGCGGCGGTATAGTAGCGCGGCCAGGTACCAGAGCGAGAGGTTGGTGTAGAGCAGAAAGCGCAGGAAGTGGGGGAAGGTCTGCAGCGAGACGCAGTTGCCCGTCCAGGGGCAGTGGTGGTCCATCTTGGGCACGCAGCGGCCGCAGTGGCGGCAGTGGTGGGCGCGGAGGGGCTTTGGGCGCGCGCATTTCTTGCACCAGCGGGTGGTCGGTTTGAGGGGGTTGGGATCGGCGGGTGGTGACGACGAGGTCGCGGACGGCGGGAAGCGGTAGCGGCCGGGATCGACGGTGCAGGCGCGGTAGTAGTTCCAACAGAGGCAGGCGAGGAGGGTGTTGAAGGTGAGGGATTCTCGGCGGGTGAGGGGCCCGGGGGCGAGGTCGGGGTCGCTGTTGAAGAGGTACTGCGAGTAGTAGCCGTGGAAGAGGATGATAGCGCAGACGGCGGGAATGTAGACGAAGTGCAGACCGGGCGTTGACGGACCCGTCTTGGGCGAGGTCATTGTGGAGGAGGGACGAGGTGGTCCATGGGCAGCTGGAAATGCCAGCCCTGCTGATACCGTGATGGATAAGGTAATGTTTGGAGGAAATGGTCCGATGGCAGGAACTGGTTGCTGCCGGATGACGGTCGTTGTGGAACCGACACGGACGCCGACACGATACGAATACGCGTCTGGATTTAGGGTGATTGTGGGGGCTTGGTGGTACCATACTGCAACCGAGAGATGAGTTCCAGGGGTTCGACAAGAGTTTCAGCGTGCGATTGGTGAATTGGCTGCCTGCTAAATTTCCAAGTTACCATTTCTGCGTATCATTAATCGTAAGGTATCGTTAGCAGTTGACGTTCCACGTTGATATCCATGTGGACTGAGAGCCAGCAAGGAAGGTCCCATAGAGTGGGATGGAACAAGGGAATTCACCTGCTGTTTTCTAGTTCGACTTGATGGAAAACATTGGAACTTAGTACCCTTTCAACAAACTGCGACTCTGCCACCGAGCTGATGCGCCCACAACATCCATGCGACATAGCGTTAAGGTAGTGGCAGACAGCGGTGTTACCCCTGACTGACTTGCCCTTCACCATGCCCAGCGGGTGGCCGGCCTTGTGGTGAGCCCCAAATACCTATTTAATTCACCTTGTCAGTGCTGGACCGTTGCTAACCACCATTCCAGTGCCGTCTCATCTTTCTTATGGCTTTCCCACAGTCTAGAAGAACATCAGGTCATAGGTACTTATGCACAAATGACTGTATCTAGGAGACGAAGCTCACCAGAACAAATAACAGAACATCCGAGACTGTCGACCCTCCTTGTCCTGCTCATCGCGGCGATATCATCATATGCAGCCAGTCTCTGTGCGGCATGGCTTCCAGGCACAAACGGAAGGTTCAGTAGGTGCCGGCTTAATTATCCCCTTCCATCCCAATCCCCCCAATGCTTTGTTTGACTAACGGAACCGCCGGCAGCCGATGAGTCGGGCCCATTAAAGGTCAAGCGGACCAACTTACACAAGAAACCACGGCGATACTTTCTTCCAGGCTTGATAGTTTGCATCATCTTTCGTCTCGAGATATTCCACCGAGTCACGCTTGATCTGCCATGTTCGAAGCCGGGTATCGAGGTGAGTCTGAGTCTGAGTCTGAGGCGGTGATGTATTGCGTCGGCTCATGGCTCTAATAATGCTTACAGGCCTTCCTACCCTTACTGATTCTTTTGTACGAACTCCTACCCGGACGCAGGGTGCGGGTCGGTGCCAACGATGACGAGGACAAGGACGCCGACGATCCCGGAATGACCGTCTTCGACGCTCTGGGCCGCTGGTTCACCGAGTCCAAAGGGTCGCTCTCGATTGGCATTCTAATGCTCACCTGGGGCACTTATTTTGCATCATCCCACGGCCCCAGGTCGACCATCTTTTGTTCGAGCCACGACTGGCCGACCCTTGTTGTCCTGCTCCAGTGGGCCGGCCTCATACTCGATGCATCCATCATCATCACCGTGTGGCGGGTCCTTGCCTGGGCAAGAACAACGAAAACCCGCCTGAGAACTCTGAGCGGCATCCTCTTCGCCGCTTCTTTTGGGACTGCTTCGCTCTACTGGGTGTTCCGTCTCTTCCTTCCTGCTAAGCCCATGAACTACAACTTTCGAGGCCTTGATTCGCTCTATCTCTTCGATGTCGTCGTTGATGGGCTCGCCTTCTCTGTCTGCCTCGTGTCGACCAGCCTTCTTGCTCCTGAGGAAAGCCCTCTTTCGCTCTCAGGTACTGTCGCTTTTCTCTTTGGCCTTTCGGAAGCGGTCCAGAAGACCAAATTGACAGGGACGTGGGAGAACACCTCGCCCGCTGCCACCTACTTTGCTCTCACCTTCGTTTGCGTCGGCTTCTCGCACTTTGTATACGCAAACAACATCCGCTCCGTCGTCTTTGTTCACCGGGCTTTTGTTGTCTTTCTTCTCGTCCTCGTCACCATTGTGGCGACAATCTACACACCCATCAAGGCGCTACAGGTCACGGACCAGCATCCGCTGTTCAAGATCATCTACGATGCTCGTGTCGAGGCAGACCGGTGGCTGATCTATGCCACCGTCAGCGACTCCGTGCCGATGGGGATCCAAGAATACAAGGAGCGCCACAATGGCAAGAAGCCGCCGCCCAAGTTTGACGTCTGGTATAATTTTGCCAAGGAGCGGCGCTCGGTTTTCCTCGACCATTTTCCGCAGATCCAGAACGACCTCCTCCCGTTCTGGGGTGTCACACCGTCCAAGATCAGAGAGGATGTGCGCCGTGCTGCTACCGAGCCCAACATGGCTCTCCTCCAGATTCAGGCCGGCAAATGTCTGCATAATCTCCCTTCCGCGAGCCCACACAGCGCAGTCATGGATGGCTTAGTCGATCTAGTCAAAGGTTTTGCAGAACACCTTGCAGACATGGAACTGGCTATTAACCTGGAAGAGCGGCCCCGGGTGCTCGCTCCATGGGATGACATCCAACGATTCACAAAGACGGCCAACCGAAAACGCGTCAGCAAACTGTTGCCCCGGGGTTCGGGCTGGCTAAACGAGATGCCCGTGGCCCAGTCCATGGCTAACGACAAGATGCAAGCTCCAGATAGCGTTACGCCAGTGAGAGCGGTCCGTGAAATGACGGCTCTGGCCTGCCCGCCCGGGACTAGAGCACGGGCAGGGACCCATTGGGATATCCGGGGCTTTTGCACTTTCTGTGCCAGACCACAATCCCAGGGCCAGTCCCTGATCGACTGGCCCCTCTCTCAGGAAATATGCCACCAGTCGGACCTACTCCGCCTACACAGCCTCTACATGACGCCCGCAGAACGGCTGCCTCTACAAGAGCTGCTCCCCGTCTTCAGCAGAGCCAAAACGGACAGTTACAGCGACATCCTCCTCCCACTGCCGCGCGCCGGGGAGGAGGCAGCCGACTCGAACACGGAGGGCTTCGACATGAAGCTCAAGAAGCTGTTCTGGCGTGGGGAGGTCGACCGCCTCGGCGCGAGCCACGAGCTCGTCCGCGGTGGCCACCAAGACCGGCTCGTCCACTCGCTCAACACGGCTGCGCGCTCGGACAAGACCACGCTCATGCTCCCAATCAGCAAGGGCAGCTATGCATTCGAGCAGGCGCCGACGGCCGATCTCAACGAGCTTCTGCCCATAGACGTGGCATTCTCCGAGTACACCACTTGCCAACCTGGCAGTGACAGCAGCAGCAGCACATGCGAAGCCGTCGACGCCTACTTGGCCAAGAAACCCAGCGACGAAAAGGCCCTGAGGAGTCAGTACGTCATGGTGGTGGACGCGGACAGCAGCCCGCCGCCCGAGCTGCTTTCCACGCTGCGGTCGAGCAGCGTCCCCTTCTACGCCTCCATCTTCAGGGAGTGGTACAGCGACCGGCTGAGACCGTGGGTGCACTTTGTTCCCGTCGACCTGCGCTTCCACGCGCTGCACGGCACGCTGGCGTACTTTGTCGGCATGCAGACCCGGGACGGCCGCAAGCTGAACGGGAGGCACGTGGACATGGAGGGGCGGCCCAAGGACGGGAAGTGGATCGCCGAGGAGGGCAAGCGCTGGGCCGGAAGGGTGCTGCGGAGGGAGGATATAGAGGTGTACTTGTTTCGGCTGCTGTTGGAGTGGGGTAGGGTGGTTGATGACAACCGGGAAGAGCTGGGGTTTGAACTTGTAGTATAGAAAGGCTGGGGGTTCGGTTCTTGAGTAGTCTTTTTGTTTGTTGTTCAGTCACGGCTTTTCAGGATGCCGGCGTTTTTATGGTAGGAGTACAGTACAACACATACTCGCCTGTATAGTACTTCCTTCAGAAACGGGTGCTCCTCGTAGCCCATGGCCTTGATTTGTATCTGCATGCTCCCCAGCACCCTGGCCTTTGAGATTATTGTCCTTGATGTCCCATCCGAGAAACAGCCCGTGCGCGCTGGTGAAATCGTAGTTCTTCAGGATGCCCCACATTCTGACAATCTCGGCAGCGCTCATGGGGATCATGTTGGGGATACTCCAGAGGAAGCTGAAGGTGTTCACCCCCTTGGGCCGCTCTCGCGGGTTACCCAGGGCGTCCACGCTCCAGTTACTGAGCCCGGCAGGCGTCATCATCAGGGTATCTGCCGTGAGGAGATGGCCATTGCACAGCAGCACCACTTTTGACACGTCACGTCAGCCCCCCTGCCATCCTCAAGGCAAGGAAGTAAGTAGTAAACAAGGACAAAAGAAAAGGGAGAAAAGGGAAAAAAAGAGGGGAAAGGGGGGAGAGAAAATAAACTCACAACTCCCAGGAAAGTGCCCCCCCAACTTGACAATCCTCACCCCCGTATCCTCCCCATCCACCTCGACCCTCGTCTCGACCCGGTCCAGCAACACCTGCCTCGCCCCGCTGCTCCTCCGCGCCAGCCACCGTGGCGCGTCCTCGGCCGCCAGGTAGGCCGTGCAGTCGAGCGCCTCGGCCCACTCGAGGTGCGAAGAGTAAAAGTATGGGTGCGAGACGACCATGGCCTGCACTCCGCCTACGTCGTCGCGCACGCGCCGCACCGTCTCGTCGTCGAGGTAGAGGATGCAGTCCCACAGCACGTTGCCCCGGGGGTGTGGATCAGGATGGCCCGCTGGCCGATGGCGAGTTTGGGGACGGTTACTATCGAGGTGAAGCGCGCGGAGGAGGAGGAGGAGGAGGAGGGGAATGGGTGGAACTCGTTGTGTCGCTCGGGTTCGGCGCGCAGGGCTGAGAGGGTGGTGAAGGTTTGGCCTGATGGGGGGGTGTATTCTGTTCATGTGGTGTGGTCAATTCCGGTCGTGTCAGTTTGCTGTGTGTTGAAGTTTCTTTTACGGGAGGTCTTTTTGGGGTGTGGTTTGACGTACGGCGGGGATCATCGCAGATGAAGCATGTGGTGAGAGCGTTGCGGTCGGATGTGGCGTATTGCGTGCCGCAGGCGTTGCATATGAGGAACAGGGAGCTGTCGGCCATGGTTAGGTTATGCTCTGGTGTTTAGTTGTATTTCAGATTTATCAGAGGGATGAGAGTGGATGGTGGTTAAAGGAAGTCGTTGTGAGATTTGCTGTGCAATTTTCTTATGTTCTGTCTAGATATTACTTTTGGTTGTCTGTACATCCAAGGTAACTTAGGAGCACTGCGGGGTTGCCCAGCGAGACAGTAGTATGACGGCTATTTCATCCATCCTCTTCACATGTCTAAAGCATTGTTGCTCATCAGAGGAGGATAACGTCATGAGAGCTAAGGAGACTGCTTGGTGGTACGAGTTAAACCCTAACCCTGGTTGCCATAGTGAGAGAAAAGGGGGTGCGAAAGGGGTCAGGAAAACAAGGGGTCAGGAAAACAAGGGGTCAGGAAAACAAGGGGTCAGGAAAACAAGGGGTCAGGAAAACAAGGGGGATAGAGCAAGGGGGGCTACTAACTAATTGGAAGATGGGGAGAAATAGTGCTATGGATATGAGATGTATATTCTTGGACTCTACTCAACTGACACCATTTTCGGCAGCCTTTAACTGTCACTCTAGGCTCAGATGTCTTTCTTGTTAAGGCCTGCATGCAACTGATGCAAGGCATCAACCCAGCTCAACCCAAACCCTCCGTGCCTTATTACTTCTTCTACCCTATCTACCTACACAGTAGGTACCGACACGGAAGTACTCTCCATAAGGCTGGCAGCCGACACACTACGTAGGCTCTCAGCTGCA
This sequence comes from Parathielavia hyrcaniae, assembly GCA_033575675.1. Taxonomy (NCBI): domain Eukaryota; kingdom Fungi; phylum Ascomycota; class Sordariomycetes; order Sordariales; family Chaetomiaceae; genus Parathielavia; species Parathielavia hyrcaniae. The sequence goes on from MU863625.1 coordinate 1,447,812, forward strand.
GTAAGACGGGGCTGGGTCTTCTGTACCTGAATCCCCCCACTGCTCATCTCATGTGCTGCAATGCTGTGGCTGTCCTGGGCTGCATTTCAGCCCAACCCGAAGTTCGGCCGCAACCCTTACCCCACCCATTAAACTTCACACCATCTCGCTCGCCCTGCACGATGATCTGTCTTATTTATGGGTGGAACAACGGGCACAAAAGAATAACACAAAAAAAAGCCCAAGCATCCATCAAATTATTACCGCTCTCGGGGGCGAAAGAGACGTGGCAGTTTCTCGGTACGGCCGCCGTCCGAGTCCTTCTTCGCATTCGACTCCAATGACACAGCCTCACTAGGTACGTACCCGTCGTCGTCGTACACATCATCGCATGTCTTGGATTTCCATGTACGCCCTTTTCTCTCTGACGCAATTCCCAGCTTTAGGCATCTAGCCCGAGTGTAAACCACGCCAACAAATCGCGGGAAAGCCGACAAAGCCGGAACCCGACCCTTGGGGGGGGATCTTGGGAAAATGGTCTCGTGCTGTCTCAGCTGCCTCACCCGTTCCCGGTTGGGCGGGCGTACAGCGTCAGATCTGTGCGACTTGTGGCGTACCTACGTTCGCCTGCCATTGCTAGTTAGAATTATGCTGTGCCCGGTGAAGAACAACAATAATGCAGCCTCAGAAACACGTCACCGCACGACCGCTCGGGGGCCAAGAGACGAACCTTGGGGATCTCCCGAGCTCGATGAGAGAGCATGGCGTCTAGTAATTGTGTTGGCCCTTTCTCTAACTGGTAGTCTTTTTTTCTTTCCAATACCACAACGCCGTGTTCCCATGCCCCTTGTCTGTGCTACCATGTGAAAACCCGGGTGTGCCTGAAAGGGAACAGAATAGAAAACAAGTCAAGAAAACTGAAATACAGATCAGAAGACAAGTGCCAGGCCTGTTGCCAGGCCGGATGAGAATTAAAACAAAAGTCAACCCAATCTCTAGTCGCAAAGCGGCGCCCGCATCAAGAGCTGTGGAAAGCCTTGAAGCCGGTCGTGATGAGGCTCCGCTTGCTCTCTTTGGCATCCGACGGTGCGCTCCAGTAGAACAGTCCCTAAGCGCAAAAGATTATCCTGTCAGCATCAATATGCCTTCACACACCGAAGGGGGAAAAGAAACCGAGGCCCGCATTTTCTGAAAGAATTGTATACATACCCCAAGAACTTTCTGCTTGCAATAGGTCGCCTTCACCTGCACCGTCTCCGGGTTGTCGTACGTGACGAACCCGCCGTCGGCACCCACGCAGTGCGCCGCCACCGCCCGCCTGTCCACCTGCTCCCTGGTCCCCTTCCGGGGAAGCTGGCTGTACTCAAACGTGCCGTCGGCCCCGCCCACGCCCCGGTTTTTGTGGCCCGGCCCGGCGACGTGCAGGAAACTGCGGCCGAATAGCGGGATCCCCAGCAGGATCTTCCGCCCGGGCACACCAGCGGCCAGGAGGTGTCTGACCGCCGAGTCGCCCGACGGCTCATCCTTGTTCATCGAGTACAGCTGCGCGTGGTGGCCGCTCTTGACCGTCCATTGACCAAAGAAGTCGTACGCCGTCAGGTTGAGCGTGTCGAGGTACTCGGCGGCCTGCCGAAGGTCGATATTCTGGAGGATGGGCTTCGCCGCTGGGAGAGCAGCGGTCAGCAGGTAGCGGTCCTCGGGAAGATGGATCCGGATCGCCGCCACCAAGGACAGGAAGTCGTTCCCCTGCTCTGGCGTGCATGGGTATTCCCAAACAACTGTTCAGGCGCGTCAGCGTCGCGTCGTTGAAGAAACCCGAAGGCAGAAGAATGCGCCGAGACTTACCGTCAATTCCATCTAGGCCCGACGCTTCGATCAGGCCTCGGACCGAGCGCCCAAGTTTGTCCCGGAGGACGGCGTTGGAAGCCACGATGGGGAACGTCTCGGCCGAGTCCCCGCCACCGATGGAGAGCACTACCTTCAAGTGCGGATACCGCTGCTTGAGATGCATCAAGGAGCCCAACGCGCCGTGGACGCCGTCACAGGGAGCCCCGGCATCGGCCCACTCGTCACTGAGCTGGCCATGGGATCAGCGGACGATCGAGGTAAAGATGGAGATGCAGCCCCGACTGACAAAGACTCCTCCGTCCGCCGTCACGTTGGCATAGGCGTAGTAGACGCGGTTGATGCAGCCGTAGTTCAGTTGGCCTGGCGTGTCCCCGTTGTATACTCGATAGCTGGGCCAGTAGACTGCGTTGGTGTACATGAAGGGGGCACGGGGCTTGCGTAGAGGAGAGGACATGGTGCTCGGGGTCGGTCGTTGGTCGTCGGGATACCAATGAAGAGCTCGGTTGTAGGGAGATGGTGCGTGGGAGAGCAGGCTTCTGGGACGAAAGCTGCGGTGGCCACGACTCACTTAAGACGCTGGCGACCCGGAGTACATCGACACGTTCCTGGACGAGGCTTGTGCCAACGCATGTTGGACCGATGTACTGGTGGTGCTGATCGGGCACCAAAGGCGTACGTATGATCGGAAGAAGAGAAAAGGATCACGAGACTTGGGTATTTATACCCAGCACTCAACTGGGACCTAACCTGAAGGAGGCGGTGACCAGCGACCTACCCAAGCCGGCAGAGTCGGAAGCGGGCGTCAGAACGAGGACCAGGTCTAGTGGAGAGGTAACGGGACAACAGAGCAGTGCATCTCTGTCCGCCTTGCGCTTGGACTCGACTGTTGTAGGGCGAGAAGGCCGAGGACGGAGATTGGTCGAGCGGTCTCGTACGTATCTGTAAGGGGTTTGCTAGGCACATCTCGAAGGTTCCGATCTCCGCTCTCCCGCTCTGGGTAGATGACTTCTCACTCCTGGCTCCGTACTGCCGCCCAATCAACCCTTCGTTCCTGGCCCAGGGGACAGGGTAATGGGGCAGCTAAGCGTGGCGCCGCAGATGTGTGTACCTCGACTGAGGGCTCGTGGAGACGACGCAAGGCGCAAGAGGAGCCCAGGTCAAGGGCGGACCGATATGCCGGGAATCGCCCTCATCCACCGCTCATGTGCCGGCGTCAGACCGGCACTAACCTATTTGGCCCACAAAGCTTGAGGGACAGTGGGCTTGGAACATGCCCAAACTCTTCGTCCGGAACCTATATTTGAGACTCCACAATCCGTTCAATACTTGACGGAGATTGCGGATGGTGACGGGTGAAGTGAATGCAGGAAGCCGGCCGAGGCTGACCTGAGAGAGATAGAGAGCCAGTGGCGAAGTCAAGCCTTGATTTGGGAGTGTTCGTGCCTGGTAGGCATAATGCTTTGGGCATCGCACCCCCAATGGCTGCCTCGGACGCTGGCTGACATCAAAGGACTCCCTTCCTCGGCTGCCAACGCACCGGAAGACCGGCCAGCAGAGCCCCCACCTGACTTCAGGTCCGAGGTTTGGGAGTCCAAGACCTGACTGGACTTCGCAGTGCAGTGAAGCCTGAAGCAAGGGCTCCGAGGCAGGGCAAGGCGTAGGCAGGAAGAAAAGAAATGCCAGCTCATCCCGGCGCGTTTCCACATGGCAACCAGAGTGGTTTCATCACCCATGTGATGATGAATCTGGCTTCCAGAACAATTCCGTGCCCCTCGCCTGGGCTAACACTGCAACCTCTCCCTTCCCCCCACTTTTGACCCTTCAACCCGGGCCGCTTTCGACGGGACTCAGATCTCGGCAGATTCCGAAGGCCCTGGAGAAAGAAAAGAAGACGCCTACCGGGCTCAGCCGGGGAAGCAAGACGGGACCGAAAAAGAATCCCTGCTGTCTTGTGTAACTCACCAGGGGTCAGGGAGGTAACTCGCCAAGCCGCAGGAATAACGGCTGGCCGCCGAAGAGGCTGTGAGAACACCGCAGGACCATCTGCCAGCAACATGTTAATTACCATCGTCCAGCCCAACGTGGTGCGACGACCAGGCACATCTTGGCTCTGCGAGTCATCCCACAATCCAACGCAGGGGTGCCGGATGGGTGATAGGGTGGGGAACACCTCCACCGATTCCCCGCGCATCTGCTCCTTGCTCGGCTGGGTACCGATCAACCCACCTTGGTCGTCCCGATGAGACTGCAAGGTATCGATCTGTGGGTGCAAGGGGCAGATATCGCCCTAACAAGGCCGCCAGAGAACCAACACAAAGACCTGTCTTGGAAGTCCACGTAGCCAGCGATGCCCATCTGGCACGCCAATTTCGGTGGCCTCCCGAAGAGCGACGTAAGGGGGGGGGTGTCTTCATTCCGAGCAGGTTCAAAAGTGCAGAAGAAGCGGGAGCTTGCGTTTGATCGCCTGAGGGAAAGCCGGGCTGATGAGCGGGAGCTGACATTGTTGGGAGAAGTTTCGACTGAGAGAACGACGCACTCAACTGCCCTGAGGCACTGAGCTGCCCGACAGTAGGCACCGGCAGTCGGCGGATTGACGGAGGATCGGTGGTAAGCTACGGCAGGCAGCACCCGACTGCGCCGGCGCATTTCTGATCCGCTGCCCTCCGCCGGATTGCTGCCCTGCTGTGTGCCAGTGTGTCTGGAGGAAAGTTAACGTTATCGGCGATCAAGTCAAAAGTTCCGACCAGATACAGTTCAACCCTTGTTTGTTAGCGCGAGACTACAAACAGGGGCCTACCTCACAAAATCAAGATCTTCCCCTTCAATAGCTATCTACTCGCTTTCAACGCAAAAAAATGGAGCTTCGGGATAAGGTTCCAGTAACTTCTCAGTTGATATAGTTTCGTAGCGATGAAATTGGACCTCTTGGCGTTGAGTTCGAAGGTTCTGAGCGTCAAGCCACGCGCTAGCGAACAAACAAACAAGGGGGGGACTGTAAGATGGCTCGTACCAGGATACAGCGGAACGGTATCACTCGGTAATGATCGTACTCTACAAACACTTGCCCCTCACAAGCCAAGCACATCTGGCTTGGCACTTCCATTCACATCATCACTGTTCCACCTGGATTTCCAAGACCAGTCGCAACGGTGTCTCTTACCATTGGCGAGAAACATAGGTAATCTGCCAGAAAACAGATTCCAAACCTCTCAACCTTCGCAGCAAAGTCGTGTTTCCGCAAAGCAGCCGATATTTCGAAACGACAAGACCTTGACAGATTCGAGCAGTCGCCACGCCACCCCCTCAATCGCTTCACCCACCTCTCGCCGGATTGTTGTGTTGCGCCGCCATGGCAGAACCCAGCAGCGATAACGACGCGACCATCACCTTCAAGGTGAAGAGCTCGAATGACAAGACACATACCATCTCCATGGCCGAGTCGGCCTCCGTCCTGGATCTCAAGACGAAGCTCGCCGGGAGTGATTTCGAGGACACGCCACCCGAGAGGCAGCGGCTTATCTACTCCGGGCGCATCATGAAGGACGGAGATGCCCTGAGCGTCTACAAGATCAAGAACATGAACACCATCCACATGGTAAAGAGCGCCCGCAGCAATCCCACCCCAGCCGCCGCTGCCGCCTCGACGTCGGCCCCTATTCCCGCCGTTCCCCAAAACATGGCTGCCGGCTCCGAGGCCGGCGACCTTCTCACTGGGCTGACTGGCGCCCGCTTTGCTGGCCATGCCAACCTACCAAGCGCCGACTTATTTGGCGTAGACGGAGGGGTGAGTTTCCCATCTCTCGGTCTCTGTCGCTTGAGCTCAGGCCGCTAACCGATACGACATAGATGGGCGCACCGCCAAACGAGGACCAGCTGGCCGAGATGCTGTCGAACCCGATGCTTGCGCAGAGCATGAACGAGGCGCTCAACAACCCCTCCTTCATCGACTACATGATACGGGCGAATCCTACACTAGCGAACATGCCCAACGCCCGCGAGATGCTCCAGTCGCCCTACTTCCGGGAAATGATGACCAACCCCGAGGCCATCCGGATGGCGGCAAGAATGCGCCGCCTAATGGAAGGAGGAGGGGGAGCGGCCGCATTCCCGGCCCCTGGCGCCACCGATACCACGCCTGCCGGTGCCCCAGGAAATGCTGGCTCGGCAGCGACGGCTGCCAACAATAACAATATGGACCTGCTCCGGGCCCTGGCCGGCTCCAACCAGGCAGCCAACAACGAGACTGGGGCAGCCAACAACCCATTCGCTTCTCTTTTAGGCATGCTACCACCGGGCGCCCCCTCCGCCGGAACGGGAGCCCCCGGCCAAGCAGCTGCCGCTCCAGGCCAGCCTGCCGCTCCAGGCCAGCCTGCCGCTCCAGGCCAGCCTGCCGCTCCGTCCGGGAATAGCGCTGCATCGGGCGGCAATGCCGGCCAACCGCCGAACCCCTTTGCCGCATTGCTCGGCTTGGGCGCGCCGGGAGCCGCCCAGGGCGCCCAGGCCAACAACCCCTTCGGGCTGCCGCCCATCTCGCCCGAAGCCATGCAGCAACTCGCGCAGTTGTGGGGCCCCGGTGCCGGACTGGGTTCCCCGGCGGCCGCTGCTGCGCCGGCCGACAACCGGCCCCTAGAGGAACGTTACGCCGACCAGCTGCGCCAGCTCAACGACATGGGCTTCTTTGACTTTGAGAGGAACGTGACCGCGCTGCGCCGCAGCGGGGGCAGCGTCCAGGGAGCCGTGGAGTATCTGCTGTCGGGCCCATAAGGGGGTCGGGTTGGTTCGGGGGAGGCGAGTTCTAGATTGATGCGCATGGCTGGCTTTTCTAATGAGGCAAGAGCTAAAGGGAAGGGAGGTAGAATTGATCAATGATATGCATGTGCATGGAGGCATATTCTTTTTGTTCTTGGTCAGCGGAGGAGGTTTGATCACAGCGCATTGTGTACAGTCTAGTCTGTCAAAGAAGCAGCTCGGGGAGTCAGGTTGAGGAACGGGAATGCTTCGAGAAATGATAGTCAACATAAGCTATCGATCCGTAAGAACAGGGTCAACTCAGCTTGACTTGGTTCCGATGTGCAGGCCCCAGGTAAGCAAATCACGGTTTGTCACCATGTGTTTACTTAGGGAATAGGTACTGACGCAGGTTTTGACATCCTGAATGAGGCCGAGTGCAGGAGTTTGTGGGCTTCGGGATTGAACGAGAGCATCATCACAGTGGTGCCCCCACGTCACCCAAAGCACCCCCCTGCCGGAGCTGAGCGGAGGTACGGTTTCGGGGCCCCAGGCCCCTGTTCTCAGCAGGTCTCGTGGCCCTGAAACCTTATTGGGATGGAACTCGGAATGAAATTGGATGAACGTCGATCATCCAGAACATGGACTGTGGGGAAGTTATTTTGTGGTGCTTTATATGGCTGTTTCTCGGGTTGCGATGAGCAGGACATCACCTTACCGCTGGTTTCTTTCTAGATTTCTGTGCGACTCTAATTGTATTGTTTTTATGAGCGTTCAAGTTTCCTAAAAGCGCTGCAATTTCCTGTAATTATTCGCAAAACACCTTCAGTTCTTGAGTGTCAACCAACGGCGGTGCTTCCACTTCCCAACACTACACAAAATGCTTCGATGGTGAGCATCTCCCAACGTACGTTCAGCTGCCATCATAGCCCACAAGACTGACGGCTTGCGCAGGTACCAAGCCCGCCTCGCGGCGCGGCCCTTGCTCACGCAAGCCTTGACAACCTCGTTTCTGTTCGCGGTAGGCGACATCACAGCGCAGCAGTTAGTCGACAAGAAGGGCGTCGACAAGCACGACCTCGCTCGCACGGGTCGCATGGCCCTCTACGGCGGCGGTACGTCGTAACCCTCTTTACTATCTCTCTCGCCCGATTTTTTTTGGTTCTTGCCCTGCTCTCATTACTAACTGTAAAACCAAATACCCAGTCGTCTTCGGCCCCGCGGCCGCGACCTGGTTCAAGTTCCTCTCGCGGCACGTCAGCTTGCGCTCGCCCAACGCCACCATGCTCGCGCGCGTGGCCTGCGACCAGGGCGTCTTTGCCCCCACCTTCATCGGTGTCTTCCTCGGCAGCATGGCGGCGCTGGAGGGCGGCTCGCCGCAGGAGAAGCTGCAGAGGAGCTACTGGGAGGCGCTCACGACCAACTGGATGATCTGGCCGTTTGTGCAGATGGTCAACTTCAAGCTCGTCCCGCTCCAGCACCGGCTGCTGTTCGTCAACGTCATCAGCATTGGGTGGAACTGCTATCTGAGCTTCTTGAACAGCTCGTGAGAGTCCCAGGGCAGTGTGGGGAAGGGGGGGTTGGTGGTGGACGGCCGGCAGTCCTGGGGGAGCGTGATAGATTTGTCGAAGAGGTTGCATCTGGCATCTAGTCATTGAGCGCGGCGATTTTACTATTTCATAGATACATGGATATCATCACTGGAGAAGGCGGTGGAAATATCCAACCCATGCTTGCTCGTGACGTTGAGTTTATCACCTGGCTAGCGCTACGCCAATGATCCGTGCCTGCAGTGTCCAGACAGGGAGTATCTGTAGACGCCAGGCTACCCTATTAGAAAAGACCTTTTCTTTATTTCAAGCATCGTACTTCAGATCAATCCCCCCGAGTTTGAGTTCAAAGCACCCGCGCACGCTTCCTCGCCAGCGCGGATATGCCTCTAGTCCACGTTTAGGAGAGCTGGCGCTGTGATGAGTTTGCCAGCGAACTCCTCAAGACCCTCTCCACCCTAAGCAGAAAAACCAGTCAGCAATGCGTATGAAATGGCGACTTGTTGGGACACTTACGTAGCTCAGCAGCGGGCTCACTTCAACGCCTGCCTTGGGATCCTCGCTGACAACCGTGGCGCCGGCCGCCTGCACCCAACGCCTTCCCTGGGCCATAATCTCGTACTTGCTAGTGTCAGGGTCGTCCTCGCCCGTGCCGCGGGCATTCTTGAGAGGGCTGAACTCGTCCTCGCGACGGACTTCCATGCATGCAAACTTGCTCATTTCCAACATGGGGAAGACGTCAAAGACAAACTGCTCCAGCTTGATGCCGTTGGCCTTGGCTGGCTTGACCGTCTCGCCCGACTCGAGGTCGGCATAGGGAATCTTCTTGCGCGCCACGTGGTGCGGCAGCGTCTTCGCCCACTGCGGGATGCTCTCGAGGAAGCGGAACGAGTAGTAGTGGTTGACAATGTTGGCAGCGCGGAACTTGAGCACGCCAGCCTGCTTGGGGTCCTCCTCGGCAGCAATTGCCGGGTCGATCTCGCTGTACTCGACTACGTCTGGGCGGCCGTTCTTGCACACGATCAGACCGACGCTCTCGGTGGCGTTGCGCTTGCGGACGACTTTGGTAGCGATGTCAACATTCGACAAGGCCGAGAAGCCGATGAAGACCGGGTCTGCCACCTTGACGAGGCAGTTGTCCACACAGTAGGCGTGGATGTGCTCGATGCCGCGCGTTTTCATGTCGTCCAGCACCTTGGACTCGACCAGGGCATTGTAGATGCCGCCGTTGCCGTCGGGCGCTACGGCTACCTTGCTCTTGCTCTCGAGCAGGATCTTGCCGTCGTTGGAGATGCACGGCAGGACGCCCTGCTCGAAGATGGAGACGTTCTCCGGCTTCAGCCCGAAGTAGTTGTGCTCCTCGAAGAACTGCTCGGTGGGCCCGCGGGTTGGCCCGGACGTCATCACATACCACGGGACAGTGACGGCGCTGGTACCAGTCTTCTTGGCGGCAAGCTCCTCGACTTTGCGGATACGCTCGGCCTGGATCTGGAACAGCGACTTGGCCGACGGCAGGCCGATGTCGAAGCAGCCCTTGGGCGCTGAGCTACCAAGACGGGTGCCCTGGCCGCCGGCCATGAGGACGACGCCCACCTTGTTCGCGGCGATCAGGTCGAGACCCTCCGAGTACCAGCGGTCAATGTCCTCCGATTTGGAGTCCATGATGCTGGCGCGGGCCGAAGCCGGCAGGGGCTCGAGCGACGGTTTGGCTTCCCCGCCATCGTTGGTCTCGGGCGGGGCAAGGGCTTTAGCGGTGATAGTGTTGATGTAGGTTGGGTCGAAAAGGGCCAGTTGCTGGTACAGCGACGCCTTGTCCTCGCTGGACAGAGAATCGTAGAATGTGAAGACCTGGCCCTGGCCAGCGAGTGTGTACTTCTGTTTGAGCTCCGAGAGCTGCTGGGGTGTTGGTTCCTGCGGGGCCATGGCGCTGACTTGCGATTGATGGAAGAGAGGGCTGTTATTACGTGATTCAAACCCCAGGAAGACAATTTTGCCAACGATAACAAAGTGAGTGAGACAAACAAGAGCGAGTGGAATTCTCTTCAAAGGCAGCTGATGAGTCCAACTTGAACAAGTTGAACTTCAAGTTGAATTTGAAGAAACGGCTGAACGCAACATAGCCCGACCTGAGACGTCCCAACCCGGCAACCACCGCCCAGGAATGCCCCACAGTCTCTCAATGCCGCGCCACCGCTGGTTGCAAGCTCGCCAGCCGGAAGGTCCACCTTGTGGCAAAAGGACGGGCTCCTATTGGCAGGGATTGGCAGGGGACCATCTGAACTGCCGGAACGCTGCTTGCCAGATCTCGTTCTTTCCGGCGGCACGCTGCTATTTAAAACTGACATTGAGGCTCAGACTCGTGAGGGTATGCTCATCCGAGCCGAGCAGAAACACACGGACGGAGTAAACTTGATGAGAGAAGCAACCAGCTGGAAAGATATGACCTGAATTAGGCGCATTGTTGCCTGGGTGGCGCTTCCACCGCAGCGGGCCGTCAAGGGTTCGATTGTTAGGGTAGGCAGATTCGCCCCTTGTTGATGAAACCTGAGAGTTCAGATGGCAATGGCCTCGAACTTCATCTCTCACCGATTTTTTTCCCACGATGGTTGAGAAATGCGGGTGGAACTAGAGTATCTGAGTTCTACACCTGGTAACCAGCATGGCATCGAAAATCACGGACGACTCCTGTCAGGTGTCTACCTTCCAGGGCCGTCTCCAGTTGGATAGCTTCATGTTCAACCCCGATGCGGCCTCGGGCGGGCCACGCCGTAGCCCGCGGCTTTCCACCACTTCTTCAACGTCAGTCCGGCCCCCAGCATCGTCGATAATCTCACCAACCCGCGCAATTATCAAACGCAAAGCTTCCACACGGGCCGACGACCCCACTGGCGCTGACGATGACAACGGAGACATCTCATCTCCCTCCTCCTCATCCACCACCATTACCACCACCACCACCCGCACCAAACGCCCTCGGCAACAGTCAGGCTACGCCCCACCCTCCCTCTACGCGCACCTCCCCCACCTCCCCGACGCCATCGCGCCCAACCTCCTCATCCTCTTCATCGGCCTGAACCCGGGCATCCAGACGGCGCGCACGGGCCACGCCTACGCGCACCCGACCAACCTCTTCTGGCGCCTCCTGCACACCTCGGGCGTGACGCCGCGGTTGTGCTCGGCAGCCGAGGACCGGCAAATGCCCGCGCTCTACTCGCTCGGGCTGACCAACATCGTGTCGCGGCCGAGCCGCAACGGGGCCGAGCTGAGCCGGGCCGAGATGGACGCCGGCGTGGCCGTGCTGGAGCAGAAGGTGCGGCGGTGGCGGCCCGAGGCCGTGTGCGTCGTCGGCAAGAGCATCTGGGAGAGCCTGTGGCGCGTCCGGCGCGGGCGGGCCATCAGGGCGGGCGAGTTCCGGTATGGGTGGCAGGACGAGGGGGAGAATATGGGGCTCTTGGAGGAGCAGGGCGGGGTGCTGGAGGAGGAGGAGAGGGTGGAAGGGGTTGTGTATGACGCGGATTGGAAGGGCGCGAGGATCTTTGTGGCGACGAGTACCAGTGGGTTGGCGGCTACGTTGAAACCCCATGAGAAGGAGGAGATTTGGAAGGAGTTGGGGGAGTGGACTGTGAAGAGGAGGGCTGAGAGAGCGGCCGCTACGGCTGGGATCGTGACGATGGAAGGAGCTGAAGATGTGGGCAGTATGAGCCTCTCTGTCTTTTCAACTGTAGAATAAGCCACTCCGCACAGGCGATTGGATCATATGTCATATACTTTGGTATCTCAAGAATTTGCTCGCTGGAAAAAGTCGATTGACCTGATCAAGACTTCTCTATTCGACACATCAAGAACCCGCAAATGAGGCGGTAAGCCTACTCCTGAAACGCCGCCTCGTGTCGATGGGTATAGCCAATTCAAAAGTTCCAGCCAAAAAGAAAGAAGAGCGCCGTCGGAGACCGTAGGTAGTGTACAATCTAGGAAACCAAGGCCCCAAACGCGCGCTCGCCTTAAGCGGTGAGAGCAATGGTGCAGACAGCGACAACGACGGGCCACCACCCGGCATGCTGTAGCATAGCGCGCAAGCCGGCGCCGGCCGCGCCAGAAGCGAACGGATCCTCCTCGCCACCTGCGGCCGTGGTACCGTTGGGCAGCGTGCCGTTCAGCAGGATTGTGCTAGTGCCATTCACATCGGCGACGTTGATGAGGGTCTTGTTGAGAGCGGCATAGCTGCCGTTACCGATCAGGTCCGTGAGATACTGCTGATCGCGGTTCTCGTCGCAACCGCAGACCAAGTACGGATCGCAGGCGCACGTCACGGGCTTGGTGTCATTCCGCTGGGCAGTCTGGTTGTAGAAGCTGTAGGGCTGGTTGTAGTTGTACAGGTGCGCGCCGTACAGCCACACGCCAGGCCAGAAGGCGAGGAAGCCCACAGCGAGGAAGACGGGGAGAATCCCTGACGGGGACCGGTTCCCGGACCTGTACGGCGCGACCGCGCCGCCGCCATAAAATCGTCCGCCGCCATAGACCGCGGGCGGACCGCTGCCCGTCGTCGTCCTGCCGCCGGCATTCGAACTGGAGGAGCCACGGCCGCTACTGTAGAAGAATGATTGTTAGTAACTGTCGCACGGTCAAGAAAGTATGTTGGTGCTGCGAAAGACATGACGAACCGGCCCGAGTCGCCGCTGGAGCCGCTGGAACCGCTGGAGCTGCTGGAACCGCTGGAGCCGCTTCTACCCCTGCTCGGTCGCCGGTTACCACAGCCCGAGACCAGGCGGCGCCAACGGCCAGCGCAGAGGCCGTCATGGCGAGATCATCAAGGAAAGATGGCACTTACGATCCTGATCCTGAAGAGGTGCCGCCGCCACGGCTACCGCCGCTGCTTCCACCTCCTCCGCGACCGCCTCCTCCGCCGCCGCCCTTCCGTTTCCATAGCTCTTCGTGTGATGTCTCGTCACGCTCTGTGTTCTGGTGCGCCGATCGGGGTGTCGCGAGCTCTGGTGCAGGTGGCGCAATAAGAGCGCTGACCGCGACGTCGCCGAGGAGCGACGACGCGAGGAAAAATAGGCTAAGTCGCATGGTGTCTGCGGTGTGATGACCAAAATAGGATCGGACCCGAGGGCTGGCGAGTCGGGTGGTTAGGTGCTCGAAATGGATACCAGTTGACTAAGTTTGTAGAGAAACGAAATTGTTGATCAATGTGAAATGTAGGGCAGGGAAGCGAGCCTTGATGTAGGGACGTTGAAGACAATCGAGGAGGCGCAGGGTAGGAAGCGGCGTCTAAAAGCAAGAGCCTGTGTGGCGGGATCGGCACTCGATGATGTGAGGGAGAAAAGCCGGGAACAAAGATCGGACCAACCTACCGACACAGCCATTACCTGATCTCAGCGTCACATGAGATGACCCGAATGCGAGGGTGCCGTGGGCTGAATCGCTTTCCAGGTTCGTTGGCGCTCATGCCTATTTGGAGTTAGGGACCCAACTTACCAGGTAGGTACTGCCACAAAAGCACAAACATGAGCGCCTGCGGCCATGTGTCAAGTGCCAGAACTCAGAACAAACACAAAAGACAAGATTGTCTAACATTGTCAGTCGCGCCGATACCTAAGGCATGCTTTGCGACCTCCTTTGGAATTGATTCTTTTCTTAACCTACCATGTGTCTGTACGACATGAATACTTCGTACCTGTCTTGAGTAAAACTTATCGCCAGATATTTTGAAGGCGTATCCGCACCTTATGACGTCCCGTCTCTTGCTCCATGGCTGGCGCCATATCTGCAGCTCCACTTTGTGGCTTATAGCCTCAATTTGACTGCCTGCCTCAGAGAATCTATCCAATGAAGCTTGTTCAAAGTGGCACGCGCCACATGCACCCCCGGGAGTGCCGCACATCCGGGACTTTGTGCCTGCCTCTTTATCACAGAGTTCGCCCTGGAGTGTGCCTTGACTGAGGGATTCTGATTTGTGATGCCGTCACACTCGGCTTATCATTCGACCTGCACTTCCATCACAGCACACAAAAGTTCACCGCATCCAAGCGACTTCGGATACGGAGTACCTACTCGCTCTCAATCAACAAACCTCTTATCTCCACCTCAGCAGGACTCCCAACCTGTTCGCACGGGTTTTCTTCCCCAGGTCTCCCGCTCTCCGTACGATACATACATCACCTCGGCATGGCGCCAGACGACCAGTCCCTGCTGGACAGACTGAATGCCCTCAAACCAACAACTGTCACACTTGGGGAGCCAAGAAAGTATTAGTACCCGGTTTTGGCTATGTTGCATCCTGCTTCCCGCCATCTGTGTCTATCAAGCGCATGAAGCTAAGATCCGAGGGGTAAAAGCACCGCGATTCTCCCAGTTGGACCGGAATCCCAACCGCCGTCGAGGGAAGATGCCTTGACAAAGCGGCTTCGGATTCTTCGGGACCAATCGAGTAGCAGTAGCCGCCATCATGAAGACTTTACCCGCTCGCAGCCGCCGGGCACACCAGACCGTGATGGGGTCGGGGCTGACGCAGCCGCACCGCCTTCCGTAGAGCGCTCTGCCTCGGGCGACCTGCCTCCACAGGGGGAGACTGCCGGCCGGGCAACTCCGGTGTCCCAACAGAGCCGCACTACCGTCAATCAGAAATCATCATCGTATCATCTGGCCGAGTCGGCCTCGGATGATGATGCCGCCGTCGACGAGCTCTTGGAGGCTCTGGGAGACGAAGAATTTGACCTTTCTACTGAGGATGGCCTGGAAACGCCCCCTGATTCTAATCCGAGCGATAAGACAGAGAAAGTCGACAGCCTTCTCCAGTCGCTCGGGAAAGGACTTGCCCCCTCTGCTTCCACAACAGAGAACAATAATACCCCGGCAGAAGACGATGATGACTCGGACGGGGAGCAAATGACCCGAGCCGTTGAGCAGCTCCTATCACAGATTGGAGATGAGATCAACGCACTGCCCCCGCCAACAGCAGCGCCTACCGAGGGCGACAATCGTCGGTCCCAGGAAGCGGAAGATGAGCCAGGAGCTGCACCAGCCCCTGATAACGCGAAAGGGGACGCCGATGACGAGCGGGCCCCCTTAACCCTTCCCGCCGTCCCCTCACAGCTCGTAGATCCAGTCCCGGACACGAATTCAAGAGACGACTTCGAAAAGGACATATCTGCGCGCCTGGCTTCCCTCAGGGGTCTCGGGGCCCTGGACGAGCTCGGTCTGCCTTCGGCGCCGACTTTCCGCCCCCAAGACTACGCCTCGGCATCTCCCCCCGGCAGGGGACTGCTGAAGTCAAGCAAGTACACAGACGAGGACCAACAGGCTTGGTGCATTGTGTGTCTCGATGACGCGACCATCAGGTGTGTAGGGTGCGACAACGATGGCTACTGCGCTCGTTGCTGGAAGGATATGCATATTGGGCCCTCGGCTGGCTTTGATGAACGGGGCCATCAGTGGGTGAAGTTTGAGAGGACTGGTCGACCATAGCCTTCATGCTTCAGGTACCTAGCTTGCGTTTCCATGCGTTCAATCGTCATAACATTAGTACCTATCTGGTTGTTAGAGGGAAACAACAGGCCCGACTCCTTGCACTAATTGTATCTACAGGTATTCCAAACTTAACTAAGAACCTGTAGGCATACGCTTGATACAGGCGAAATAAGAAGCGGCACAATCAACCTTACTCGAAACCCGTCCCATCAGTCCAGTCGAATCCTAACCAGTCCATCCCATGCCATCCGTTGAACTCCGCCACATCCCACCCACACACCTGCACAAGTTCGGTTATGTGTGATAAAGGCCCAAACCCAATGCCGAGTAACTTGCCGCCCAGTCCGAACTCATTGCCGTACCGACCCATCCCTCGTTTCCCGCCACGGTAAAGTGTCCCTCTAAGCCCTCGAACCGGAGCCGGCCCCATTCCCATTGCCAGTCGTCCCATAAGTCTCACCTCCCTGCGCACCAGCGCCGGCACCCCTCTTCGCCCGGCCAGTGATATCCTGCCAAGTGGCGCCGAACCGCCTTCCGGTGCTGGCCAACAGGCCCTCCTCCTCGTCGGCCTCAGCCTCCTCATCCAGCTCGCTGAGGTTGAGCCGCGGAGTCCGGAACAGGCTGGTGAGAAAGACGACCAAGAACACGGCCAAAAAGGCAAACTGGGCCCAGAAGTCGACGGCGCCAAAGACGGGCCAGTTAAGAGTGACGCGGTTGAGGAAGGTCGACATGACGGTCGGCGTGCACACGTCCTTGGCCGCCGGCTCGTTAAACACCTCGGAGCAGGGGCGGACCATGTCCCGGTGCTCGCGGCAGTCGGGCTGCTCGCCCGGGTGGCGCGGCGTGTTGACGCAAAAGGTCTGGGTGCCGTAGATGGCATACTGCGGCGCGACGACCATGGCGACGGCGTAGTTGATGGCGAGGATCATGAGCGCCAGCAGCACGGTCGCAATGAGGAGGGCCTGGGGCGCCGTGCGGCCCTTCTTGATCTGGAAGATGCGCACCCACAGGAAGCGGATGCCGATCGTGGCCAGGCCCGTGATGGAACTGCTGAAGAAGAAGAGCACGAGCAGGGCCATGAGGATGTAGTCCACCGGGAAAGCCTTGGCAGACTGCACAAAGATCCAGTTGATGGGCTGGAAGACATTCAGGTGGCCCAGGATGTAGCCGCAGTGCTGCTTGCAGACGGAATTGACCGCCTTGTCGATGCCGGTGATGAGCATGGATACCCACACGAGGATGGCGAGCACAAGCAAGAAGATGCCGCCGAGGAGCTTGAAGGGCCGGAACACGGCTTGCACCTTTGTCCATGCGTGGTAGATCTTGCTGCGGCCATCCCCGCGCGCTTCTGAAGCGAGCCTCTCACGGCGCACGAGGGTCCGCTCCTCGCGCAGAAGCGCATCCATCTCTCTGCGGTCCTTCTGCGACATGCCGTCCGTGCGGCCTGCGTTGCGCATCTCCAGCTGCCTCTGGAGCTCGCGGTTGCGCTCCAGGTCGGAGGCGGTGATGACGGAGAGCTGTGGGGCCGAGATGGACGGGGCAGACTTGATGAAAGACACCGGGAGGAGCGCCAGACCGGCGCCCGTGTACAGAATGTAGAGCAGGGTGCCAAGCGTCATGAGAAGACCGACTCCAAAGGTGAGGGCCTTCTCCCCGTTGTTCGCAGCAAGCAGGCGCTTGAAGTAGTCCAGATCCATGTGTCTCCCTTGCGAGCTCCCTGCGGCCGGCACGAAGAATCCGATGAGGAAGAGGGCGACGACAAGGAAGACGAAGCCAAGTGTGTACTTGAGGGCCTGCCATAGGCGGGCACCGGTGCTTCTGGTGCCCTCTTCTTCCTCCACCTCATCATATTCTTCGTACCAGAAGTACGTGAAGGGAATGACGATCAGGCAGAGAAGCGCGTCGAGGGTATAGAGCGTGTAGTAGACGATCTTGAGCGTCTGCAAGATGCCGTCAACCCGGGACTGTGTCGCCCAGTCCTTCTTCGCGCCGAGGTGGGCGGACGTGGTCGACGAGACGAGAGCGATGTCGACGGGGAGGAGGAAGACGGTAGCGAGGAGCGCGCTGAGACTGAAAATCGAAACGATGCTAACGGCAACGGATCGCTCGTGGGGTGTCTGCCATGTGAGGGTAGTGATGATGGCGACGAGCAGAACAAGAGCGACGGCAACGCCGTATGCGAGCCAGATCAGACTGGCCTGCAGCAGCCCGGCGGACGCCATCATGGAGCTTGCTGTGATTCCGCGCCGTTGATCTCGAAGTGTTGGGTATGTGCTGTGTGCTGCAAACCTTCGTGAGCGGAAGAGAATTCCAGCTGTGGATCAAAGGCTAATGCAGATGCGACAGCTTCAACCGGCTGTTTGACGGGACATGGCTTGGGGCGGGGGAACTGGCGACGATTTTCAAGTTCCCATCGCCGGTTTGTGGGTTGGGTGACCTGCCATCGAGCCTTCGTCAAGCCGAAGCTGTGACGCAATGCCGCATGAGCGTGGCCTGAAAGTGAAAGGAGCTGTTGTGGGGCAAGAGCCTGGAAGCGCGTTCCAGGTTTCGATTCTTTCGACGCCCGCTGTGGAGCGGATCCACCAATAGCGAGCGTGAGTGGCTCGAGCTTTATGTGGGTCTCCCTAGCCTGACTGGTCTGCTTGGCAACTCTAGCTGAGCCTGGGGATGTAATCCGTACTGTGTAGAGGCTTGGCGCGTTTCTCGTGTGAAGCTCTTTTTCTACTTCGACAGTTCATCGCGATTCGCGACCACATCGACTCGCAATTCCGCCGCTCCGAGCAGAGATATGCGGAGGAACTGTAGGCCATGCAGTGCTATACGGAGCTGACGCCGCCGACGGCCGTCGCACATTCCACGACACTGCAATTGATTCCCGGTCAGGGCACGAACCTCGTCGTCGCCAAGTCGTCACTCCTCCAAATATTCAAGACCAAGATCGTCGCAACCGAAGTCGAGACGTCGCAGGCCAACGGACATAGGGCACGCAATTCTGCCCGCTACGAGACTCGCTTGGCCAACGATGACGACGGCCTCGAAGCATCCTTCCTCGGAGGCGACAGCTTGGGGCTGCGCACAGATCGGACAAACAACACAAAGCTGGTCCTCATCGCCGAGATCCCACTCGCCGGCACCATCACCGGCCTTGCCCGCATAAAGACGCCAAATGCACGTCACGGATGCGACTCCCTCCTTGTGGCGTTCAAGGATGCACGGCTCAGCCTTGTCGAGTGGGACCCAGAGCGATATGCCCTCTCGACCGTGTCCATCCACTACTACGAACAAGAAGAGCTCCAGGGAAGCCCCTGGGCCTCCTCCTTGAGCCACTCTGTCAACTTCCTGGCTGCAGATCCGGGCAGCAGATGTGCCGCGCTCAAGTTCGGTGCCAGGAACCTGGCCGTTCTGCCCTTCAGGCAGGTCGATGAGGACATTGACATGGGTGACTGGGATGAGGAGCTCGACGGTCCGCGGCCGCCAAAGGAGCTGTCGAGCGCCGTCATAAATGGAGCTAGCAACATAGAAGACACACCATATTCACCGTCATTTGTCCTCCGACTCTCCAATCTTGACCCAAGCCTGCTCCATCCTGTGCACCTGGCCTTCCTCTATGAGTACCGGGAGCCCACCTTTGGCATCCTCGCCTCCGGCGCCTGCGCCTCGAACTCGCTCGGCCGCAGAGACCACTTCACCTACATGGTCTTCACCCTAGACCTCCACCAAAAGGCCTCAACCACCATCCTCTCCGTTACTGGTCTGCCCCAAGACCTGTTCCGCGTCGTGCCCCTGCCGGCGCCTGTCGGAGGCGCCCTGCTGGTCGGGTCCAACGAACTGATCCACATCGACCAGTCGGGCAAGCCAAACGGCGTGGCCGTCAACCCCATGGCCAAGCAATGCACCTCCTTCAGCCTCGTTGACCAGTCCGACCTCCACCTCCGCCTCGAGAGTTGTGCTATCGACGTTCTGACAGCTGATCTTGGCGAACTCCTCATCGTTCTGAACGATGGGCGGATGGCTGTCGTGACAGTCCGCATCGATGGCCGGACTGTCTCGGGCCTGGAGCTCAAGCTCATCCCAGAGTCATCTGGAGGATCTGTCATACCTGGTCGGGTGGCAACTCTTTCCCGCATAGGCCGGAACGCCATGTTTGCCGGCCTCGAAGAGGGCGACTCCGTCTTGTTCGGATGGTCGAAAAAGCAGGCTCAGGCCGGTCGGAAGAAGTCGCGGGCCAACCAGACTGCTGCCGACATTGAATTCGAAGGCGAGGATCTCATGGAAGAGGAAGAGGAGGACGAAGACGATCTGTACGGCGAAGAACCAGCACCTCGCCAACAGCTTGTCTCGGCAGTGAGCAGTCTCATGAGCGGAGACGTCACTTTCCGTATCCACGACTGTCTCATCAACATCGCGCCCATTCAGGCCATGACTTATGGCCAGCCGGCCTGGCTACCCGGGAGCGAAGAAGAGCGAAACTCGATTGGCGTCCGCAGCGACCTGCAACTGGTTTGCGCTGTGGGCAGGGACAGGTCGGCCTCGCTCTCCACCTTGAACTTGGCGATCCAACCAACAGTCATTGGCCGTTTCGAATTCCCGGAAGCCAGAGGGTTCTGGACCATGTGCGCAAAGAAACCGATTCCCAAGACGCTCCAGGCCGACAAGGGTGGGAATGCTCTTGGTAAAGACTATGACGTGTCTGGCCAGTACGACAAGTTCATGATCGTGGCCAAAGTGGATCTGGACGGCTACGAGAAATCAGATGTCTATGCCCTGACGGCTGCTGGCTTTGAGAGTCTCGGAGGCACAGAGTTCGACCCTGCCGCGGGCATCACTATCGAGGCGGGCACAATGGGTAAAGGCAGTCGAATCATCCAGATACTCAAGTCCGAAGTCCGCTGCTACGACGGAGGTATGTCTTCACATGGCGCCGGGGATCGTTTGTTGGGGGCTGCGCTGACACACCGCCATCTAGACTTCGGGCTGAGCCAGATCGTACCCATGCTCGACGAGGAGACGGGCGCGGAGCCCCGAGCCATCAGCGCGAGCATTGCGGATCCGTTCCTTCTCATTATCCGGGACGACTCCAGTGCTTTTATTGCCCAGATCGATAGCAACAGCGAGCTTGAGGAGATGGACAAGGACGACCAAACCCTCACGACTACCAAGTGGCTCACTGGCTGTTTATACGCCGATACTACGGGAGTCTTCGCCGAAGAAGTAGCCGCGAAAGGGGCAAAACCAACCCAGAGCATTCTCATGTTCCTTCTAAGCGCCAACGGAGCGCTTCATGTGAGTAGTCCTGAACCACCCTCCCCACTTACCCTGCAAGCAATGCTGACTAGCTTAGATGTACCGACTTCCCGACTTATTAAAGCCAGTCTATGTAGCCGAAGGGCTCTCCTACATCCCTCCGGGCCTCTCGGCCGACTATGCCGCAAGAAAGGGGACAGCCAAGGAGACAGTGGCCGAGATCATGGTGGCGGACCTTGGTGACACGACGCACAAATCTCCGTACCTCCTGGTTTGTTGCTTGTACCACTGTTCCCTCGACGTTTGCTAATCTGTTTTGCAGCTTCGCCATGCCAATGACGATCTGACACTCTACCAACCCTTCCGCTACAGGGCCGGCACCGACTTGGAGTTTTCCAAGACGCTCTTCTTCCAGAAATTGTCTAACACGGCCTTCGCCAAAAGCCCAGAGGACGCAGACGACGATGAGGCTTCACACCAGCCTCGTTTTCTCTCTATGCGCATGTGCAGCAACGTCGCGGGATACAGCACCGTCTTCCTTCCAGGAGCTTCCCCGAGCTTCATCATCAAGTCTTCCAAGTCGATGCCGAGAGTCCTGCCATTGCAAGGGTTCGGCGTCATCGCCATGAGCCCATTCCACACCGAAGGTTGCGAGCACGGCTTCATTTATGCAGATTCACAGCATATCGCGCGAGTGACCCAGTTGCCGCAGGACTGGAGCTACGCAGAAACCGGGCTTGCAGTCAGGAAAATACCCATTGGTGAAGACATCGCAGCAGTTGCGTACCATCCGCCGACGCAGAGCTATGTGGTGGGCTGCAACACGCCTGAGCCGTTTGAGCTGCCCAAAGATGACGACTACCACAAGGAGTGGGCGCGGGAGAATCTGATCTTCAAGCCCACCGCCGATCGCGGCACTCTCAAGCTCTTGAGCCCCATGACGTGGACTGTTGTCGACTCTGTGCAAATGGAGTCGTGCGAAACCATCCTCAGTGTCGAGGTACTGAATTTGGAGGTTTCCGAGTTCACCAACGAGCGCAAGCAGTTGATTGCCGTCGGAACTGCCCTCACCAAGGGCGAGGACCTGCCAACCAGAGGCCGGGTCTACGTCTACGATATCGCCGATGTCGTTCCTGAACCAGGGCGTCCCGAAACGAGCAAGAAGCTGAAGCTGGTCGCCAAGGAGGACATTCCAAGAGGAGCAGTGACCGCGCTGTCAGGGATCGGCACGCAGGGCCTCATGCTCGTTGCCCAAGGCCAGAAGTGCATGGTCCGAGGTTTGAAAGAGGACGGCTCTCTGCTACCCGTGGCATTCATGGACATGAATTGCTACGTCACGGCTGCCAAGGAGCTCCCGGGGACAGGTTTATGTCTGATGGCGGACGCTTTCAAGGGCGTGTGGTTCACGGGCTACACCGAGGAGCCGTACAAGATGATACTGTTTGGTAAAAGCTCTACCAAGCTGGAGGTTGTCAACGCCGATTTCCTGCCAGACGGGAAAGAGCTGGTCATCGTTGCGAGCGACGCCGACGGCTACATCCACATCCTGCAGTTTGATCCCGAGCGTATGCCCCCCACCAGCCCCATCCATTCCCTCAACTGACTCTTGAGCTAACGCGCATCCACCGCCAGACCCCAAATCCCTCCAAGGCCACCTCCTGCTGCACCGCACCACCTTCAACACAGGCGCCCACATCCCGACCAAATCCCTCCTCCTCCCGGCCACAACCCCAGCCGACAAGGAAAAGCCCCGAACCACCACAAAACCAAACAACTCCACCTCCCCGGCCCCCGACGATCGCGAACCCGGTACGCAGCGGCCGCACGTGCTCCTCCTCGCTTCGCCGACCGGCGTCCTGGCAGCGCTGCGGCCGCTATCCGAGTCGGCGTACCGGCGCCTGTCGTCGCTGGCGGCGCAGCTGGTCAACTCGCTCCCGCACGCGGCGGGGCTGAACCCGCGGGCGCACCGCATGCCGGGCGCCGACTGCCCACCCGTCGGGGTCGAGGCCGGGATCGGGCGGAGTATTTTGGATGGGGCGGTGCTGGGGCGGTTCGCGGAGCTCGGGATGGCGAGGCGGGTCGAGCTGGCGGGGCGGGCCGGGTATGCTGGTATCGGGGAGGTGAGGGCTGAGTTGGAGGGGGTGTTGGGGTGGGCTGGGATGGGGTATTTCTGATTTCTGACTGATGGTGTGTGGTGTGTGGTGTGTGGTTGGGGTGGACGGGGAGGGTGGGAGACAAGTTGGAAGTGTTTGCTTCGGGCTGAAGTTTGGTGAGATCTTTTATTGGTGGAGTGATTTATCGAGCCTTGGGATGGATCTCCCTCGAAACAGTCAGGTAGCTGACCATAGAAGGTTGATAATGGAGACATGATCTTTTTTCCGGGTTCTTCTGACGTGGTGGGTATAGGCTTGCTTGGCTTACTGAAATGTTAGCAACCGCCCACCACGCGTATCCTCCTATACACATGTATACTCCGGTATTTGCTGAGAAATTAGTGTGGAAGATAAAAGCTTTGGTCTACCACATCGTGCGCTACACATGGGCCCTACAAAGTTGCACGTGAATCCTTTTTGATCTATACCCAACCGACTCCATTCCGTCTTTATCATCGCGTCTTTATCATCGCGTCTTTATCATCGCGTCTTTATCATCGCGTCTTCATCATCGCGTCTTTATCATCGTCCAGTGCGGACATACAAAGGGAACCCGCCGGGAGAACAGAAACCATATCAAGACTTGCTGGCTGTACAGTCGCTTTCGCCCAAAGGAGTGCTGCTTCCGCTCAATATCCTGCCTTCTCTGCTGGCTTCTTCTTCCTGAGACTTGCGAAGCGCCGCCTTAAACTTTGCCTAATGCTGCTGCCGGTCGTGTTGCTCCGGCGCAGCCCCGACGATCCTGCATCGGGCTCGTCTGCATCGGACTCGTCCGTATCATCAGGCAGCAACTGGGCGCCGTTGCTGACACTCCGCTGGCGGACGTTCGTCCCCCTCTCCTTATGCTTTCCG
Source organism: Parathielavia hyrcaniae (assembly GCA_033575675.1). Taxonomy (NCBI): domain Eukaryota; kingdom Fungi; phylum Ascomycota; class Sordariomycetes; order Sordariales; family Chaetomiaceae; genus Parathielavia; species Parathielavia hyrcaniae. The sequence continues at coordinate 1,471,636 of MU863625.1, forward strand.
CCGGCGCCGGCGCCGGCGCTGACGTTGGAGTGATGCCCATGGAACGAGTGTGAGGGCTGCATCTCGTAGTAGGCAATCCCGCCATCAGAATGGGAAGTAGCATGGCGCTTCCCTCGGGACTTGTGCTCCCGGTTTTGGTCCAAGGAGAATTCAGGCTCTCCCTTACCTTTCAGATCGTCATCGCGGTAATTCTAGGCCAAATTTGTCAGCGTTTGCGGCCAGGAACACCCGCTACCGGGAGGGCTACTTACAATGTGATCCCACCGCTTGTACGGCCCGCCAGGGGCATCCTCCTCACGCATCAGATCCGCCCCCTCCTCGTAATGTATAGTCCGGCCTCCGAAATCAGGCATCCCCGGTGGAATAACAGCGGTTCCCTGCAGCGGGACGTGTTTTGTAAGCGAGTCCTGCACGTACTCGCGGGGAGTGGCCCTCAGAGCCTCCATATTGCTGTCCCTAACAGCGTCGATGGGGGAGTACATGGAATTGGTGTTGAACTCCATCGCTACGGCATCGAAAGGACCTCCGTGGTGGTATGTTACACCAGGGAAGGGCCCTGAGAGGTCCAGCATGTCGATGACATCACTCGGGAGGCGGCGGTGTCTGCGCTGGTGCGGCACCCGGTCGGCCGCGTGGTGGTCCCTACTGGGTGTGGCTAGCGGGCGGTGGGACATGTCGCTCGGGTAACGCTCTCTCACGGATGCAGATCGATGTGGAAAGGCGTCGTTTCCTCTTTCTTGGGTAAGTCTCTCAGGGGGCCTGTGGGACCGGTCGCCGGGATAGCGCTCGGCGAGCGAGATGGCGCGTTGGCGCCGCCTGGTGTCATTTCCCGCTGCCGCCGTGGTGTCAGCGCTGGGGCTGGGCATGGATACGCTGTTGGCCCGGTTGGGGATGGTGCCCTGGTCCCAACGAGCCTGTGGAGGGTTGGCCGTGTAAAGAGAGCGCCGACGTTCCGTCCCGGATGGCGGCGGATATCCGGAACGTGGAGGAGAAGGAGGACGGGGCTTAGTTCGCGAAGTGCGCCTCCGGCTCAGGACTCGTCGGAGAAATGACGGTTCCTCGTCCGAGTCGTCAGCCGGCCTCTGCTTTGGCTGAGGGAGCTTTGCACGGGATGTGTTGGCGGACGCTGGCGGAGTCGGAAGGGGTCCCAAGCGAGTTGCGCAGACTTGACTTGGCTCTGGGTCGTAGAGAGGACCAAGAATGTATTTGGCCGCCTATTTGAGCACGACAGAGGGTGTGAATTAGTGAATGAGTGTGTGAAGACGGGAGATGTATCATGGAACCCTGAGATCAGGGATCTATTAAAGCAATGAGATACGAATGCCACCCTCGGCAGCTTCGGAAACTGGTCCCTAAAACTTGGCAAGCTGATGCCCGGATGCCGTAGAGGTGGGCTGCGGTGACGCAACCCTTCTGGCGATCACGGCGGGAGCCATCAATCCCAGCTCCGACATGGAACGGGTGCATGTTAAATATAAATTCCCCGAACACATCTTTCTTAGGAGTAGACAACGTTCTTGACAAGCGAAGAGAGGCAGAGCTCACCCATTGTTTGTCGTTGACGATGTCGTCGTCATCGCTGTCGTTCATTGTAGCCCAGCGGTGGGCTTTCAGCAGGGGGGTTTTGTTAGTGTCGGGTACCCAAGGTAAGGTACTACTACTGTTGCAGTAGTCGACGGCAGACTTGGGATGTGCTGATGTTGTGAGAGAAAATAATTCTCCCAAGGAAGTGAAGCTACCTTATCTGCCTGGTACTGTGGTTGAAAAGAGAGAGAGAGGGGCAGCTTTGCACAACGAGGGGCTTTGTAGCACCGCTCCGAGTCAAAGAGACCATTCCGGGCCTCGCGAGAAGCGATGGTCTTTATCGACGAAAATGTGGCGGGCATGCGGGGTGCCTCGTGCCGCGTCTGTTCGAGACCCAGCACTGAGATCGAGCTCCTCGAAGTCCCGTGGTCATGTCGCTTGGTGCTTTTGACTAGTAGGAGAAACATTGATTGGAACCTCAAGAGCACAAACCGCTTGAGCCCTGTTGTGTGTGCCCAACGGAACATCTGATCAGCTGAAGAATCGCGCTGCCGGACAATGCACATCACTAGCACTAACTAGTCCGTGCCTAGGAAGCACCGCTTTCGCAACCGGGACGGTTCCCCGACATCCGTCTTGATTCTGTGGCCACCATTGGCTACCGAGTTGCTCGGTGTTGAATGCTTGGAGCAAGGCCAAAGCGTGGCCGGAACGCAGCAGGGTTTGACTTCGGGCCGGACCACAGCAGCACCGGGCCGGACCCCACACAGAAACAAAACAAAACAAAACGAGACCAAACTTGACTAGGCAGCCCCGGCCACTAATCTCGCTACTCGCTGCTACTCACCCGATCCCAGACCTCGGAAACGCGAGCATGAGACCATAGCAGCGATGCCACTAGTAAACTACACCTCGGACTCGGGCACCTCCGCATCCGACACCGACACCGACCGCCCCGACCCTCCTCCGCGAAAGAAGCCAAGAACGGCATCCCCACCCCGACATCCCCGGCCGCCACAGCCCGGACCCAAATCCACATCTCCCTCCGGCCCCGGCCCCAGCCCCAACCCCGGCCCGGCCACTTCCACCCTCCCCCCGCTCCCGCCCACCTTCCACGACCTCTACGCCTCCACCGTCCGCACCACCACCCGCGACGACCCCTCCCTACACCAAGGACGCACCCGCCAGATCCCCCACGTGCCCGGCAACTGGCCCACCCACATCTATATCGAGTGGCACCCTTCGCCCGCCGCCCACGAGCTGCTGACCGAGCTAGTCTCGTCGCTCCAGTCACACGCCGCCGGCACCACCATCACCAGCTTCCTGCACAGCGACCTAGGCGCGCCGCAGCCGCTGCACATCAGCCTGTCGCGGCCGATGGCCCTGCCGACCGACGCCCGGGCCCCCTTCCTGCGCGACGCCGAGGCGGCAGTCCGGGCCAGCGGCGTCGTTGCGTTCGCGCTCGCCTGCGCCCGGGCCGAGTGGCATCGCACGGCCGAGAGCGCGCGATCGTTCCTGGTGCTGCGGGTGCAGCACATCGATGGCGGCGCGAGCTTGACGACGGGGGGAGGGAATCCGAATCCGAACCCGGAGCTGACCGAGATGCTGAGGCGGTGTAACGTTGTGGTTGCGAAATATGGGCAACCCCGGCTGTATGAGTGGGCTGAGGGGGACGGGGAGGGGGGGAAAGAGGAGGATGAAGGTCGGCGGGTGGGCGAGGCGTTTCATGTGTCGATTGCCTGGTCGTTTGCCGAGCCCACCGAGGAGCTTGTGAAGGCGACCGAGCAAGTGTTTGGGAGTTGTAGCGCTGGGAAGAAGATGAGAGAGCTGTGTATACCTGTTGAAGGCGTGAAGGTCAAGGTAGGGAACGCTATAACACATGTTGCACTCCCGCACCGAGGGAGTAGGGCAAGTGAAAAGGGAGCCAAAAATCTACTCGGATAAGCACATAGTGAGTCGCACAAAACTTGAAAGTCATGGAAATGGTAGATGGACTGCCTATTATTTTGCTGTAAGCAGACCGGCTGGATACCCTTATGTACAGCACTTTCCAGCCGGAACGCCCTGACCTGAGTGTACGCTAAAATGCAGGCTATCATGTCCCAGAACGCCAAACCCCAGCCCGGGCCCTGTACAACGAGGCCCTAATGCAATGCGAATTTAACAAGGAAACCATACCTCAAAGCTCATCCACCCTCGGAGGGTTGAATGCCCAGATCCTTGGAGACACGGGCTGCCCGATATAGAATTGCCAGAACCGTACCAGCTCCGACGTGATAATGCTCCACCTGAAAGCACGGCAAGTTAGCCAAGTCCAACAACCACAGCGCCCTCTGAACGGAGAAAGACTTACAGCGTCAAGGGGAACCGAATCCAGCTCCGAAGGACGTGCTGGACCACCTTATACACTAAGTGCAGCTCGTCAAAGAACTCATCCTTGACGGGGCGGTTCTGCTGCTCAGCCGATTGCTTCTCCCCGCGCTTTTCGTCCGCCGCTCCCGACGGCGCGGCGTCAGATGATTCCGGAACAACGGCGTGCCGAGGTTTCTTCGCTCGGTCCGGAATCGCGTCCATCTTCTCAGCCTCCTTGAGGCGCTTGTCAGACTTGTTGGCCGCCTCAATATCCTCCACCATCCCTCTAAACTTCTGAAGAGCCTCCATGCTGTTGCTGAGACGCCCGTACGTGTTGAAGAGAGCAACCAGCTCGGTACGCTTCAGAATCGGAGCTTGGGGCTTGTCGTTGTTATCAAACTCGAACAGGATCTTGAGAGCTGTCCCGTAGCCCGCCGTCTGCAGCTTTCCCCACAGGCGGCACTTGTCGCAGCCGACGCAGTCCATCAAACGGCTGACATTGCGAAATCGGTTTCGAAAATCCTCCTTAAGGGACGGTCCCTCGCCGTTCTTGAACATCAGATTCTCGTCGAAAATCTCCGGCACGCTCGCGGCCTGCTCTGCCACTGCCATGACCTTGGCACGCGTTACGCCATCTTGGTCCAGATCGCTCACGCAAAAGGTGTAATCCTGCTGCTTGGAAAGATACGGGCCAAGCTTGGCGATGGCGCGGGTGACGAGTGCATAGTTGAAGTAGAGATTGCTGATGCGATCAGGGAACTTGTGCAGACGGTTGATGTAGCAGTCAAGGTTGGGCTGCCACTTCCCAGTCGTTTGGTTGAGAAAGTCCCAGCACAAGTGCGTCGAGATGCTCGCGTGCATGCCCGAGATAACCCGGTAGAAGACGCGCTTCTCCAGACACTCGTCTTCGTGCTCCAGGCCAGTCTTGGCAACAAAAGGCGTCAGTGGGTTATGCTGCCGCTGCTGCTCCAAAACCTGCTGCCGGCCCGCGGCCTCAATCACGGCCTTGAAGTCCATCGCAGCCGGACCCATGGGCGAGATGTCCTGACCGAGCGCCGCCGAATGCGGAAAAGAGCTCCTCTGGAAGCAGTTCTCCCGGTAGATGGCGTCCCAGACCTGCTTGGCACCGTCGCCCGCGTAGCCCGTAAACCGTTCGGGGTTGCGGAGCAAGCTGACGTAGTCTCCCTTGGACGTCGCGCTCTCGTCCTCGGGCGCGCAGTAGTCCCTGTCGTCGCACTCGTCGTCGTACTCCACCACGCAGCTCTCGCCGACGTTCTCTCCCAGCCCGCCCTGCAGAGGCCGCCGCGGTTCTGCCTTTTGCATGCTCTTGCCGGGGTGTCTCGCGCGGGGCCCCTCCAGCTTGCCCAATTCGCTGGCGCGCCATACGAGCGGAATATCCTCCTCGTTGTCGAGCGTCTCGACAGCGCAGGCGATGTTGCCGCACATTCCACTCTCGTCGTTCCAGAACGGGCACTTCTTGTGGAAGAGGTTTACCCGGTAGTGGGAAAAGAAGTCGGTCGTCCGCGTCAGGTCGTCAAGGGCCGGCTTGACGTTGCGGTTCAGCCGCTCGAGGGTCGAGTAGGAAGCGCACGCATCGCTGACGATGGCCTTGGGTGAGATCTGCCAGTGGGGTTTGTCAGAACAGACGATGCGAGTTTCGGCTGCTGCCCCTGCAGCCACAGCGCACGACAGCAAGGCAGCGCCGACAAGGCCAGGAGCGGCAAGGAGAGCAAAAAGAGCATACCGCGCATGCATCTTGGGCAGCAGGGGGAGAGTCTGGGCTCTCGCACAAGCCCTCGGGTCCCCAGAGAGCGAACACCGACAGGTAAAAGAGGCGAGCGGCCGGCTTCATGTCGTAGTGCTCCGGGTTGCCGTCTCTTGGGAATTCGAAATTTGAGGCCGGCTGCCGGGGTGAGCTGAGACTTGGTGTGGTTAGGGTGCGATTCCCAAGACCCGGGCTTGAAACTTCAAGTCCCGAAGATGTGGTCTGATGTCAATCGTCCGCTGGTGCTAACAGGGCGGCGATAAGCCAGCCTATCAGTAAGGGTCCCGGGGGGCGAGAGCGCCCAGGAAAGCTTGGCGATTCTGGAAGCTCAAAGAGTCGAAGGAAACGAGTTCAACAAACTGGGTCGATCCACAAACAAAAAGAGAGGAGAGATGCTAAATTTCAAAGAGGATTTGACTTTCTCTTTGTCCTTGATCAAGCTGGGTGATGGCGAAGTGCCATGGTCCTCGACCATTAATAATGTAGGTATCTTGGCATACTAGTACTCTATTTGACAAAGATGCTGATGTGTCCAAATCGGAGCATCAGCCGATGCTAAACTGCCGAACCAAACGACCTGCATGCTGATTGCTTGGAATTAACTATGGGACCTGCATTCAGCGGAAGGAACGGGCTTTGGTGGCGTCGCATCGTAAGGTCTTGTTCCGAAGACGATCCAGAAATGGCAAGGTTCTCGGATCAGAGCAGCGCGGTCCGTTTCTCGGAGAATGCCAGCGGCCATCGAGAACACACCTGCAAGGTTGCATTTTGGACTCGGATACAACAGACTCGACTCTTCCGATAGTACAAGCTATGTCGATGACATCCTCGGTGCTACATACCCTTTCCAACCCAGAGCGTCGAGATCAAGTATTGACGCGCAAGTCAAAGCTCTATATCACCCCCATCCACACGCAATGTTTGGCCAAAGCCGGTCTTATTGATTGCTGCTGATCCAGTAGATTAACCAACAGCCCCGGCACCGCAGAACGGCTCAAGAAGTGACGAGCTCCGCCTCGATGCAGCTGCCTCTGCAACGGCCTGCAGCACGATGTCGCCGTTCGCACTGGCTTCTCCCATCCATCTCATAGCTCCGTCCCCCGTATCTGCAGTTCACCGCCTGATCAGGCCATCCCCACGCTTCCACGCCTCGTACGAGACGTGGAGACCAGGTGTCCCCACTATGAACCCGGGGCTCAGGAGAACGCCATCAGGCGAGGCTCGCGATGCGTTGACTGCCTCATTGCCGTGAATTGTAGATATACACTGAGTAACGCAGCGGTCGTATTTCGGTCGTAGTCGCATAATGTCGGAAAGTGTAGTCGGGTGGTACCGAGTATTTCTTTTCCTACGCCTTGACCTGGCTCACTGCGGTGGTTGGTAATTCAAGGGACGTCCGTTGATGGTTAGTCCAGGACCCGCCTTGGTCAAATGCTTTGCACTGCTTACTTGAAGAGGAGGATATGAGGCTCTGGCTCATGAACCTCATAATGTTCCCAACCAAGACTCTGTACGAACGTTAGCTATTGACCGCCATGAACCTGCAATGCGACGAAGCGAACCTGTGTGATGCCCATCCCCCGCCACTCTTCCTCCCACAAGAGCTTCAGTGTGCCCTTCGTCTTGTCGTGGTACTCGGAGGGAATGGCCTTGAGCATTGCCTTGGGAAGTTGCACATGCCGGTATTCAAACTCGTTATCAGAGTACCTAGCGCGTGTAAGTGCCCATGCCACTAGATCAACGGCTGCATGTGCGCAAACACACCTCGTGGAATAATGTATCGAGTCGATGAACTCGTCCAAGCGCGCACGCTCATCGTCCGTCAGCGGCCTCGGAGCTCGGTTGCGACGGGCGGTGTCAATGCCCATCTGCTGAGGGTTCGCCATCTTCTCAGAGGCGGTAAGGGGCGGGAACAGCGATTCTTGGAAGATGTGCGCTATTCTTGGCAAAGACTGAAACGTCGTCTCCTGGAGGGCGGGTGAGGGAGTCGCCAGATGTTTGTCGCTGCGTTGAACGTTCTGATTCTGGCACGCGGGGAAAGATTCGTTATCCGGGCCCTGCTCGGTCGGCTCAGGAAAGCGCGAAACGGGTCCAATTTGGAAATCGCTGATGCGCCAAGCAGCTGGTATTGATGAGCGAATGTGTTTTTGAAAGACTCCAGCTGAGTTCGGGCGGCGAGTCGAGTTTGGCGTTGAGTGGGAGATTCGCTGTGGAGGAGGGGTCTGGAAACCGGGCGAAGGTAAACAAATCGAGTTGAGTGGTTCAAAAGTTTTGGGCGCAATGCACCTGCCTGGGCTGAAGCTAAAATTTTGAGGCTATCCTTGGACGGGACCGTGGCAGTCCCATCGGGCAATGGGGCACGGGCCGCAGACAGAAGCAACGGTTCCTGGGATTCGCATGCAGGGGTCTCACACTCGAAGGCACTAAACTACCTACATGTAGGTAAACTGTGTCCAAAGCCAAAGATTATCGAGTACCCGACAAGGAGAGCTCGTTTTCAATTTCAATCAACAGGTAACTAACGGAAAGGAGTCACTTCTGGCTTTTCTTTACTACCTAGTAACTAACTTGAGCTGAAAGCAGACACTGTTAGGCACCTGAATGCCTCAGGCTTACATGGCACAATGCCAAGAGTACCCACTGTATTATTGCTACTGTGTTACTAACCCTTTTTGTCCGCATTGGTGATCTCCGCAAATGCGATTTGATTCGGCCAACAACACCTTTCTCACGAGGATGGTGAGAGTTTCGCACACGCCCTGGGTCGCGTTCACGTTGGAGTATAACGATTTACTCTGTGAAGTCCAGATCTGACAACAACTGCGCGCCTGTTGCTGAGAAATTCGATTGCGCGCCCAAAAATCCCCTATTCGCAGCGGATTTTGCAAGATTCGCCGGGACTCGGAACGCTTGCGCGTGCCAAACCAACTATCGACGCGTCTCGACTAGCAACTACGCTTCGACCACCAGTGTCCGTCGACGTCCTCGTATCTATCAAGAGCGCACTTACTACCAGACTGCCCCGTATTCGGTTCCGGCTGTTTGGTAGTGACGCGCCATGGACAACAAACGCAAGGCCAGCTCATCGGGGGGCGGCATCGCGAATGGCGATGATCGAGCCTCCAAGAGGCTAAAGACTCCAGGGGTAAGTAGCTGTGGCGGTTCCGCCTGTTCCCTTGATCCTCGGAAGCATGCAAGCTAACCGCAAGATCAGCAACCGACCGACTATAACCTGATGGAGGGCGAAACCCCCGAGTCCACGACTGCGTACGGTTTACACTTTCTCGACACAATCCGAAGGACCAAGGATAAGGGGTGAGGAGGCTGCAGTTTCCGTTCTGAGTGATGTCCCCGAGTTTTCCATGCTAAGAACGTGAACGCAGCGGCCGACTTGTTGCAAGCTATTTCGAGGACCTCATCCCGCGGGAGACGAACAAGGAATATTACGAGCGCATTCGGATGCCCATCTCGCTGAAGATCGTCGAGCGGAAACTGCATAACCAGGACTTCAAGGACATGTCAGAGCTTGAAAGCTTCTTCAAGCGCATGGTAACCAATGCGAAAGAGTTCTACCCCAAGAATTCCGAGACATTCGAAGACGCGGAACGAGTGCGGAAAGCACTGAGCAATTACATGACGAAAACCAATCCGGCGTACAAGCTCAATCCCCGCTATAGCTGTCAAGCAACACCCATTGCCGACGACATAGAACCCGAGGCGGGGGGGCAATATGGGATCGCGGCCACGCTTGGCAATGCCGAGGGCGGAGATGAGGACGCCGAAGGGGGGGAGGATACGGATGCGGATGAAGAAGACGCCGAGGGCGAGGAAGACGAAGGCGACGAACAAGACGAAGAGGACGGCAATTCGAGGAGGATTGTTCTCAAGCGGAAAGGGCCTGGCAGACCCCATAGGGCGGGATCAGAACAAGCCAAGAAGGTGGACAAGAGTGGGCGGGTCAAGGCAGACCACGAATACGAAGGCGTGCCCTACAAAGGCCTCTCCTTTCAACAAGCACAGGAGAAAATCGTAGAGGAACTGATTCGGAGGCCGGACGGAACGTGAGTTTACTCACCCCAACACGTGCCTTTCTCGACGACTGACCACGGACAGGGACCCGTACTTCCTGGACTTCATCAACTTGCCGCCGCGCAGCTACAAGGACTACTTTGCCGTGATCACATCTCCGCTATCCCTGAAGGGCTTGCAAAAGCTCGTCAAGGGCATCCACGGCCGACAGCCTGCAACCGGCGTCAGCGACTTCAAAAGTTGGGCAGCGTTCGAGGAAAAGGCGAGTCTTCTGTGGACCAATGCGCACTTCTACAACGAGGAGGGGAGCCTGATCCACACTCTGGCAACCGAGCTCAAGGTATGGCCATGTTTGCGCTTTGGGCTTTGGGCTTTGACTCAACCTGACAATCGTCTGCCTAGGAATGCTTTGAAAGAGAGCTCAACCAAGCCAAAGCCGTGGTCCAAGAGCCTCCGCAGCCAAAAATCAAGTTGAAGATGACGCCTGGGCAAGAAACCCCGGTTTTGGGCCCCAAGAAGATTACCATTCACGTCGGTGGCACAAGGGGCAGCGCGGCGGCCTCACCAGCGCCGCAGACCAGCCAAATGAGCGATTCAGGTCGTCCTGATGGGACTGTTGACGCCAATCGTCCAATTGCTCCCCCCGTAACGACCACCACCGTTGCGAGCTTTCAGCTTGACAACACGAGGATGTTACCCGGCGCGACAGCTTCTCCCCGCCCTCCTGCTGCAAGCCCCATGCCTAGTGTCAGAGCTCACCAACCCCCGGCAGTCTTCCAGCGGCCAAATGGCAACGTTGCAGGGGCTATACATGGTCCAAACGACATGTTGACTCCCGCCCCAAACCAGCAACAGCCTCTTCCCGCCCACCAGTTGCTGAACGGCCATGCACAACCCACCCCCGCACCGCCACCGGTGCCAGCAGTCTACGACTACAAGTACCGTGCTCCCGGTAGAGGTATGTCCATAGCGAATCTCATTGACTGCTCGGTCGCCGCAAATCTTTTACATCATACTAACCTTGCCAACAGGCTATGCGGATTCTCTCCTGCCGAGCGTTCTGATCAGGACCCATCCTAGTGTGGTTATGGACCACCGATTCAGACTCGAAATTCCGGCACATCCGAAAGAAGCGCATCAGAATCTCACCCTGCATGTACCGGGCCATCATCACCGACTACAGCTCATCCCTCGCCTGCCGGCCTTTGAGAGCGATGGGCGGCAATACCGACTCTTCGTGACAGTCAACGGCCAAACCGTAGGACGAGCAGCGCCGCTGCCGGTCCCGGACGATCCATTACCGCCAAGCGCGATCGTCTTTGAGTTCAACTTGCAGCACATGACGAACATCGTCACCGTCACAGTGATTGCTGCTCTCCCGAAAGGGCAAAAGCTCCCAAATGGCGCTGATGTCGAGGTGGAAAAGCTTGTTCTCAACCTTCAACTGCTTCGTCCTTACTAGGGCTCGCAAATTTTTGTCATTTTACCGGCGTACTGCGGAAGTGGTTGAATATCCTGGTGTTTGCACGGATCAAGAATGCGGCCCACATCTGTGGAAAAATCTCTATGGTTGGGTTGGATGTGAATATGGATGTCTACCCTACAACGGTTCATGGCTGATTGCCTGTCAGTGACTGGGCTCGCTGGAGGCTCTATTTGATGCCTCTTACGACCACGTTAACAAAGTCGCGTGGCTTGCAAGTTTCGTTGGGGTCTCTACGCAGTAGACCATCACAATGGAATGGGGTTATTTTTACCTGCTTCTTGCCAGGCGGAATACATGGAATGCCGCCGACAGAATATTCCTAATTTGTTTTCTCCGGATGCGGTCTTTGCTTGCACTGGCTGCCGGCACGAGTCTTTCCCAGTCCGTCGAACGCTCTTTGTTTCATTGTTCGCCCAAGGCTCTCGCTTCCGAACCCAGCATAGCCCACGGTCTTTGTGAGCTACAGAGTATACTACTTACATCACATCAAAGGCACGAACTTTTCGCTCTCCTCCTTCCCTCCCTTCAATCTGCCCCGGCTCCAACGACGGCATCTCGTCTGCTTGCAACCCGACACAGTCAAACAAGAAGCCTCGCGACCTCTGCGACACAACGCAATCTTCATACCACTCGGACCGACGGCATCCTGAACGACAAGCAAACATTTTCACCTAGGAACGCAAAATGGATCTCCGAGCCAATCCCAACCTCCGCTTCTGCGGTGGCGCCTCTGCCAGCGCCAACGCCAACGGCTACGGCTACAATCCCAATCTCACCCGTCTCTCGCCACAGCCTCCCTCGCCTAGAGGCCGCTCCCGGTCTCGCGCCCGACGGCAGGAGCAACAACAGCAGCAGCAGCAGCAGACCAGACGCAGCGCTCCGCCCAGCAGCGAGTTCCGCCGTCCCTCGCCGGACTTCGTTGCTGGTACTAGCGGAGAGCCGTCGTCGTCATGGCTCGGCAGGCTTGGAGTTGGCTGGGGCAGCCGCCACAGCCTGGAGGAGCTGACGAGCGGCGGATGGCGGCCGGTCAGGCCGCGGTTCGAAGTGAGCTGGCCGGACGAGGAGCTCGAGACGGACTGGTACGAGGACCTGTACACGCAACTGTATGCCAAGGTGGGGGAGTTTGCCAAGGGGTATTTTGGGTATGGGGACCTGCCGCTGTCGGGGGCGGCTGGTGGTGGTGAGAAGGGGCTGGTGTGGTCGAGGGCGGGGCTTTCGGAGCAGTTTCTGTCGTTTGTTGAGAGCGTCGCGATGCAGGATAACAATGCGGGCGGGTGGGATGCGCTGTTGGTGAATGCGCGGTTGCGGGAGTATCTTGTCATGGGGGTGCTCGGGAAGGCGTTGGAGATGGGGGTGTTTGATGACTTGCTTTTTGGAGCCGACGAGGTGCAGAAGAAGATGTTGGAGGCGCAGGATGAGTGTACTCTCAACTTTGAAGGTGAGTGTCCCGGTGTCCCCCAGAGAACGCGCTGGATGTAACTCGCCATCTAACCTGTCGCAGGCTACCAGCGCACCGAGCTGCGCACCGAGTGTGTCCGCGCCATCCTCGCAGAACAACCCCTGACGCCGGACTTCTGGTCCCGCGTCGACCAAGTCTCGTTGCAGTTCGCAGCGCTGCTTCTGCCCCTCATCCGCCTCATGGACAAACACTTCCCAGCCAGCAAAGCCACGTCGATGCGCTCCATCTACCAAGATTTGCACACCATTGTTGCCGAGGCAGGATATCTGTCACTTGGCACTCGCTGGTCGCGCAACATCTTTCGCTTCTCGTTGCCATCTCCCGGCCAGGTATGGGACATCGACCAAGAGAACGTCGACGGCACTGTGTTTGAGGCGTCCCAGGCTGCAAGCATCGTGGCCGACAGGGCCGCTGAGGCGAGATGGAGGGCCGAGCAAAGCGGAAGACGACGTGATGGAGCAAGGCGTGCGGACACAGACAATGGAGGCCAAGGCAACAGGCTCTGGCGTCAGCCATCCCGCATCGCCAAAGTCCAAATCGTCCTCTGGCCTATGCTCGAGCGCTTCGAAACGACCGAGCAACTGGACCCCGAGACCGGCGTCCCCGATGGAGAGCGGGTCACGAGCGTCTTCAAGTCCCGCGCTGTTTACTTCAACGGCCAAGATGTCGGCGGCGAGGGGCTAGACGACCATTACCCGAGTCTGCCGGGCTGGCTGCGCGAGAGCAGGCGAGCGCGCGTATGGGATCAGCTCCTACCGCTCCGTTGGGCCGTATATGCTGCCGGCACCTGGCTGCTTATCAGCTTGGTAGCACCATACAGCCCGGTCATTGACGACATTCAGCAGGTCATCAAATACGGACTGATCGGTGTGGCCAAGTACGTGGGCCGAGAAGCGCTGCTTTTCGTGATCGAAGGTCTGATCACCATCATTGCGCTTGCCACCGCGGTTGTAAACATCATGCTGTTTTCGGCTTATGCTCTGAGAGACGCACTCGGGCGTCTGCTGGGCTTCAGAGAGGGATGGTTATGGGGCGCGGCCGGAGATCTTGTTGGGGAAGAAGTTGGAGACAACGCTATGGGACACCCTGCCCTAACATGGGAGTCCATGAAGGGCATTGCGAGGGGACTTGCGGCGGGTCTGTTTGGGAGTCAGTGAGGGTTTCCATGCGTGGGCACACCTCCAAGACGCCTATACCAACTAGGTGAAGCTGCTATGGAGGAAGTGGGAGATATCTAGATGTGATCGAGTCAATGCTGTCCGTTCTTCTTGCTTCAAGTTGTCCGCTTGAGTGAGACCTTGGATGTCATAGCTTCCAGCTTGGTTCATGTTTGTTAGCATTCGATGGTAATCCAAAAAAAAAAAAGAGGCGAAAAAAATTGGGAAAAGAAAGAAGACAAAATAAAGTGATCATAGAAATGTGCACTGAATGGTGAGGCGACGAAGAATACCTTTCACGATTTGAGATGTCACCGCGTCGTTGAAACGGAGACATGGTTGACTTCAAAATCAGTGGAATGTTGACTGGGAAGCGTCGGCGTTCCAACTGGTACGAACATACTGCCCGTGATTCTGTGGTCTCTGTATATTTTCAAGCCCAGCGATTGACATCAAAAAATAAAAATGAGACTCTACGCAAAGTAGGTAGTTGGTCGTCGGCGAGTTGAGGATCCATGGGCTGATGCTACTTATGCGTTTACAGAGAGGTAGTGCAGCCCTCACTAAATGCATATCATATCTCCACGAGCAAAGACCCATTGATCCCGCCAAGCCGAAATCTTGTCCGAGGAACTGAACTCAATTCCACGAGCCGGAACCCGGCCTTCTCAAGGCGCTCAAACCCCACGATGCAAGTGCCATTCCCTTCCAGGTAGCGCAGCTTCAACCCATTTGTTGCATTTTGTACAATCAGAGCGGAAGCGATAGCCCACGGCGCCCAGCGACGCACCATGGATGCAGCGGCCCTCCTGAAGTCCCAAGGGTGGCGGGGCAAAGGCTTCTCTCTCCATCCCACCGACAACGCGATCGGGCTGGCCAAGCCCCTCCTCATCTCGCGCAACACAGACGGCCGCGGCATCGGCCAGAAACAACACTACACGAGCGACCAGTGGTGGCTGCACGCTTTCGACCAGAAGCTCAAGGGGCTCGACACGTCCAAGAAGGGGACCGTGGTGCAATCGGTAACACAGGGCAAGCTGGACGTCATTGCGAGCAACCAGCCGAATGGCAAGTATACGGGCGTCAGTGGGCTCTACGCCTCGTTTGTGCGGGGCGGCATGCTGGAAGGTACGATGGAAAACGAGGCGGTGGCGGGCGAATCTACCGACGCGACGCCGGTGACCTCGGACGACAGCGAAGGGTCAGTCTCGAGGCAAGAGAGGAGGGGCGAATCCAAGGCGGAGAGAGAGACGAGGCGGGCAGCGAGGCGGTTGCGCAAGGCCGAGAAGGCCGCACGTAGGGCTGCCGGGGCTCGGGCGGCGGAGAAGGCTGCCAAGAAGGCTGCAAAGGAGAAGCTGAAGAATGCCCGAAAGGCCAGTGAGACAAAGGAGGAAAGGCGCGCAAGGAAAGCCGAGAGGAGAGCACGGAAGGAGGCCAAGAGGAGGAAAAGGGAGACTCCAAAATCTGATCAAGGGTGAAGGGGCTCGAGCAGCGGATGTTGGGTATATCACTGCCTTCCCGGCATTGGCATGCTTTCCAAGCCGCATTCTGCCAAACTGCAAACTATCTGTGCAGCAGTGGACAGCCAGACCGAGCCGAGACGAACGGAATCGACACGCCTGACGAGGAGGCTCGCGATGTGTCGTTCGAAGGGCTCGGCTGGATCCGCAGGGATACCTTTGGAGGCACGCTCTGTGATTCCAGTGGCCTGTTCAGTCGACTTTCGGCTCCTTTGGGATTTTTCCCGGTTTGTTTGATAGCAACCAGGGCCGCTGGTCCCAAAACTCATCCTTGATAATGTCGAGATGTTCCACGACGATCCGTGCCTTGGCTCTTCTTTTCCTGTCATTTTCGGCTTGCGTCTTGGACTGTTCAACCGGTTCCGGGAGAGAGTCCACTTCAGTGGTAATGTTGAGCGCGCCGGGCTCTACCAGCTCGTACTGCCCCTTTCTTAGTAACTTCAACGTCGCGCCTCGGGAACCTGCTGGTACTTACGTCCCTGAAAACAACACTGCCTTTCTTGCACATTTCGGATTCATTGTTGTAATTGATACCGAACCTAGAGAAGAGTATCTCATTCTTGTCTGCAGCATAGGTCCCCTGTGTTTGGGTATCAGCATATGTGGCCCCAATGATGCTCACAAGGAAGCCCACCTTCAGTGTCTTCTCGGCCTCCGTGGCATCCATACCGCCCAGGCTGATGAGAGCCCAGAAAGTTGTGTTGTAGAGGTTGTTGATATGACCTAAGTGGTTAGAATCAGGCTCGGCGGAAACCGCAAGGAAGAATGCGTACAGTCAACCTGCCGCCAACTCATGTAATCCCGTAGGTTCTGCACAGCCGGGTAGCACACTGCCCTGCCGTCAAAGCTGGGCAAGGGAGGTGATAGCGGCGTGTCGGGGAAGTAAGTCGACCAGAAGTAGACGTAGTATGCGGTAAAGGTAGAGGCAATCGTCGAGACCAGTTTGCTGCGGCACTTAGAAACGGAGTCGAGCGACAATGGTTGCGCTTGAGCTCGGCTGCGTACCTGGAGCGACGCTCGAAGAGACTGCACGTCTTGTGGAAGACAAAGCTTCACCAACCATGTCAGGAGTTGCTGATCAGCTTGGAAGAGCTAGTGAGCATACCTATATTCGTCGCTGACTCCGTAGGCAATGGTAATGTCTGGCAGCTCGGCCATTACTGCCCTGGCTGCAGCGTTCATGAGCTCGAGAGCCCGCTTGTCGTTCGGCTTCTCAAAGCCATACTTGTAGGCGAATCTCGGTCAGAGTTAGAGAGCGTATTCGAATCAAGACAGGACAACGACCAGGCGAGGTCTGGGCTGCAGTCAAACCATACTTGGTAAAGCCCCGTCCATCGACTCTGACCACGACCCACGTATTGGGGAGGAGATTGTCGGGCTGCTCAAACTGCTTCACATATTCGAACCTTGCTCCCAAAGACATTAGCCCAAGCTTGAAGCTTTGTGACGAATGATGAGTGGATCCTACTTCGAGTTGGCCATCTCGGAAAACGCTTCCAAGTGTTTCGCGATCTTGAACGAATGACAACTGCCACGAACGGGAGTCGCAGTCTCCTGCAGTTGATGATAGCCCCGCAGTCTGATCCCTGGCGGGGCTCATACCCCTGCTCACAAGTGGATCAAAGGTGGATCCGCTAGCTACCGTGGTGAAACCCGGGTTTGAGAGATCGAGAACCTCGATCAGTGGGGCTTTGCAGCCTTGCAGGAACCCCAACTCTTCCCATACGCGGAACGCAGCCTCGCCGAGAGAACTGGCCTTGCGACCATTGACGACGATATTCATACTCGAGCGCGGCAATGAATCTCCTCCTTTCTGACGACTATCTACTCCAAGATTACCCCGAGAATATCACCAACACTATCCGGTCAGGGCACTCGACATGTGTGCGATTCAACCGCAAGGGCGACTTCCTCGCCTCGGGCCGTGTCGACGGCACCGTGGTCATCTGGGATCTGGAGACCATGGGAGTGGCGCGCAAGCTGAGGGGTCACTCCAAGAATATAACGTCTCTTAGCTGGTCGCGCTGCGGCCGGTATCTGCTGTCGGCATGTCAGGGATGGAAGGCCATCCTGTGGGACTTGCAGACCGGGAAAAGGCACCGTGAGGTGCGCTTCCGCGCTCCTGTGTACGGAGCAGAGCTGCACCCGTGGAATCAGTTCGTAGCTCCGCAACTTCTTCGCAGGACGTAACAGACGCATATTCTGACATGTGACAGCCTCCAATTCGCTGCCGCGCTCTTCGAGGACCAGGCGATGCTCGTCGACATCACGGACTACGCAGACGCGCGTTATATCCTGCCCTCAGTTCCGAAGCGACCCCATACCGAGACCGACGCGGCATTGAAAGAGAAACAAGCGAAGGAGGATGCAAAGCATATGACCACAGCCATCGTCTATACCGCAACAGGCGATCACCTTCTGGCTGGCACAACCAAGGGTCGCCTCAATATCATCGACGCGAGGATGCAAGAAATTATCTACTCGGAAAAAATTGCAAGCGGCGTTATCACCACATTGCGGCTGACAGAGTCAGGCAAGGAGCTCCTTGTGAACGCCCAGGACCGCATAATACGAACCTTCATCGTGCCGCAGAACCTCTCGGCTCCGGATCTCGATCCAGACACGATACAAATACCCCTCGAGCATAAGTTTCAAGATGTGGTCAACAGATTGTCGTGGAACCACGTCGCGTTTAGTGCTTCGGGCGAATATGTGGCGGCGTCCACGTACAACAATCACGAGCTCTACATCTGGGAACGCGGGCATGGCAGCTTGGTGAGGATGCTGGAGGGCCCAAAGGAGGAACAAGGCGTCATCGAATGGCACCCGCACCGCGCTCTGTTGGCGGCCTGTGGTCTCGAGACGGGAAGGATCAACATCTGGTCGGTCACGAGCCCCCAGCGGTGGTCGGCCCTCGCCCCCGACTTTGTCGAGGTGGAGGAGAATGTCGAATACATCGAGAAAGAGGACGAGTTCGATATCCACCCACAGGAGGAGATCCAAAAGCGGCGGCTAGATCAGGAGGACGAGGATATTGATGTCCTCACTGTGGAGAACGGCGGCGGGCCAGATGAGGACGTGGGCGGTTTTCGAATGCCTATCCTTTTCAACTTGGGTGAGTCGGACAGCGAAGAAGAGTTTGTCAATGTAGGGCTCGGGACGCTGCGAAGGAAAAGCCCCGGAGACCAGGACGAAGACGAGATGACAGGCGAGGAGAGATCAGCTGGCAAAAAAAGCGGTGGCCCAGGACGAGGACGGGGGAAGAAGAAATGATGATGCGCTGCATGCTCTTTATTCACGTTGCGTAGACCGGACCGGGGCCAGAGCAGGGGCAAGTAGAATTGGGAACTCGCAAAGAGAAACGGTGGGAACAAGCAGTCCTTGAAGTCTGGTCTTAGTTTTTGTCGTTGAGTGGGGAGTCAGTTTGACTGATGATGAACACAATGAAGGGAGATCACTATCTGTACCTTATTGTGTAAAGGTACCTTGATAAGATCCAGGCTCATCAGCCCTCGCTCATAGATGAAGAGGTCACCGGCGTTATTGATGTCACCCGACATTGCGATCCATTTCCGACAATGGCCAGGTCAAAGCGGCGAGACCTCCGACTCCAGGCTCCATTTTAGAGTGGGTCCTTGTCAAGTGGGTCGCGTTCGCCCCCGGCTCCCGCGTTTGCTTTGTCAGGTTGAACTTTTCTGGCGAACGCCGTCTTTCTTCTCCCAAACCACCTTCACAACGCTCCCGCCGAGATCGCGAATCGCGTCAAAAACATCCCAAATTCTTGTCGCCCATCTCCCCCGACAAGATATTCGAGCGTGCCGACTGCGGTCCTCCGGTAAACCGATTTTTCAACATCGCGGAGAGGCTGGGGGCGACCGGTTTTCAGCGTTCGCTGCTTCAGGCCGCTGGCCTGGAAAGCGTAGCGGAGGAGGCCGCAACGGTATCGCGCGAAAAGCCATCGCCTACAGCTTTTTCGCCATCAAAATATCCGCCAGCTGCGCAGTAGTTTCGATTTTTCACAATCTGCAGCTCGCCCTTTTTCACCACATCACCACGCGCGCCTCGATATCGCGACATTCACTCGACCTGCTTTGCGAGCCATTGGGAGTCGCTCCTGATACCCTTGAACCGCGCCCGGCAATTCTTCTTCGTAGTAGCTTCGACGTCTACGTCCATCAAAATGGCGAACCTCATCTTTGCGCACTCGAGTGCGCCGATTCGCACCATCAAGGAAATCCAGTTTGGACTGTTGTCGCCCGAGGAGATCAAAGGGATGAGCGTGTGCCACATCATCTACCCGGAGACGATGGACGAGTCACGGACCAAGCCCCGCGACGGCGGGCTCAACGATCCGCTTCTCGGCTCCGTCGACCGGCAGTTCAAGTGCAAGACTTGCACCGAGAATATGACCGAGTGTCCGGGCCATTTTGGTCACATTGAGCTGGCGAGACCAGTCTTTCACCCCGGCTTCATCAGGCGCACAAAGAAGTTGCTCGAGATCGTCTGCCACAACTGTAGCAAGGTGTTGGCTGATCGAGTTAGTGCACCATACCCAGCCGGGTAGTCTTTGCGTGCTTGATGCTGACGCTCGACTAGTCCGACCCGCAGTATGCTTCTGCCATGCGCATTCGGGACCCCAAGGTCCGATTCAAGCGAGTCTGGGACATTTGCAAGAGCAAGAAACGATGTGACAATGACCCGCCCAAGCAAGCCGGAGACGGCGAGTTCAATCCCGACGCCGAGTCTGGCCAACGCCAGCTCGGCGGTCATGCAGGCTGCGGCAATGTCCAGCCCGTCATCCGGCAGCAGGCCCTCACCCTGTGGGGTCATGTCGAGACCAAGGATGAGGACGGCGTGAAGACCAAGGAGAAGAAGATCATCTCGCCAGAGATGGCTCTCAGCATCTTTCGCCGCATGAAGGACGAGGAGATGATCGACGTCGGCCTCAACATCTCCCAAGCTCGGCCCGAGTGGATGATCCTCACGGTGCTTCCTGTCCCTCCCCCTCCGGTCCGTCCTAGCATTTCGATGGACGGAACCGGAACGGGCCTGCGGAATGAGGACGATCTGACCTACAAGCTGGGTGACATCATCCGCGCCAACGGCAATGTTCGGCAGGCCATCTCCGAGGGCTCTCCCCAGCACATCATCACGGACTTTGAGAATCTTCTGCAGTATCATGTCGCCACTTACATGGATAACGACATCGCGGGTCAGCCCCAAGCGTTGCAGAAGAGTGGTCGCCCCGTCAAAGCCATCCGCGCCCGCCTGAAAGGAAAGGAAGGGCGGTTGAGAGGCAATTTGATGGGGAAGCGTGTCGATTTTTCGGCTCGTACTGTCATCACGGGCGATGCAAACATCTCGTTGGACGAAGTGGGAGTCCCGCGCAGCATTGCCCGCACCCTGACCTACCCCGAAACCGTCACGCCCTACAACATTGCAAAACTCACAAAGTACGTGCAAAACGGACCCAATGAGCACCCGGGCGCCAGGTTCGTCGTCCGTTCCGACGGTACTCGACTTGATCTTCGCCACTACCGTCGAGCGACAGCGATCCAACTCGAATACGGCTGGAAGGTGGAGCGCCACCTGATTGACGGAGATTACATCATCTTCAACCGTCAGCCGTCTCTCCACAAGGAGTCCATGATGGGTCACAGGGTCCGGGTCATGCCTTACTCGACATTCCGGCTCAATTTGTCCGTCACTTCTCCGTACAATGCCGATTTCGACGGCGACGAGATGAACTTGCACGTTCCCCAGACTGAGGAGACGCGCGCCGAGGTGAAGGAGCTTTGCATGGTTCCCCTGAATATCGTTTCCCCGCAGAGAAACGGGCCCCTCATGGGCATCGTCCAGGACACTTTGGCTGGCGTGTACAAGATGTGCCGGCGCGATGTCTTCCTGACAAAGGAAGAGGTCATGAACCTCATGCTCTGGGTTCCTGACTGGGATGGTACCATCCCCCTCCCAGCAGTCTTCAAGCCTCGTCCCCGGTGGACTGGCAAACAAATGGTCAGCATGATCATTCCCAAGATCATCAACATCCACATGGGTTCAGAACAGTCGGACAAGGACCATCCGTTCAAGGATGATGGTCTTCTCATCCAACAGGGAGAGCTCATGTTTGGTTTGATGTCCAAGAAGAGCGTCGGCGCCTCTGGAGGCGGCATCGTCCATCTGTGCTACAACGAGCTGGGTCCGCAAGGCGCCATGGATTTCCTCAACGGCTGCCAGCGGGTAGTCAACTACTGGCTGCTCCATTATGGGCACAGCATTGGCATTGGCGATACGATACCCGACGCCAAGACCATTGATCTGGTTCAGCAGCACATCGACGACGAGAAGGCAGAGGTCCAGCGGCTGACGCTGGAAGCAACAAACAATCGGCTTGAGCGTCTTCCCGGC
Source organism: Parathielavia hyrcaniae (assembly GCA_033575675.1). NCBI lineage: Eukaryota > Fungi > Ascomycota > Sordariomycetes > Sordariales > Chaetomiaceae > Parathielavia > Parathielavia hyrcaniae. The sequence continues at coordinate 1,493,336 of MU863625.1, forward strand.
ATGAGCATCCGAGACACCTTTGAGAACATGGTGTCCACCGCGCTTAACAAGGCGCGTGACAAGGCCGGCACGACGGCGACAAAGAGTCTTAAGGATCTCAACAACGCTGTCGTCATGGCGCGCTCGGGCTCCAAGGGCTCTTCGATCAATATCTCGCAGATGTCTGCGTTGGTCGGGCAGCAGATTGTCGAGGGAAAGCGCATCCCATTCGGCTTCAAGTACCGCACCCTCCCGCATTTCACAAAGGACGATTACTCCCCTGAGGCCCGGGGCTTCGTGGAGAACTCGTATCTTCGTGGCTTGACCCCTTCCGAGTTCTTCTTTCATGCCATGGCCGGCAGAGAGGGTTTGATCGATACGGCTGTCAAGACTGCTGAGACGGGCTACATCCAGCGCCGGCTTGTCAAGGCGCTCGAAGATGCAGAAGCCCGCTACGATGGTACGGTGCGCAACTCGCTTGGCGACATCATCCAGTTCGTCTACGGCGAGGACGGCCTGGACGGCCTCCATATCGAGAAGCAGCGCGTCGACCACATCAACATGTCCAACCAGCTCTTCGACAAGCGCTTCCGTCTCGATGTCATGGATGAGGCGACCTCCATTGCTGCGCTCGAGGCCTTGGAGTATGGGCGGGACATGGCCAGCGACCCCACGGTGCAACAGCTCTTGGATCTGGAGTATGAGCAGCTCCTGGCCGATCGCAAGCTGGTGCGAAAAATCAACCGTCGCAAACTGGGCGACGAGCAAATGCAATTGCCGCTCAACGTTGCTCGCATCATTGAAAGCGCGAAGAAGCTTTTCAAGGTTGACGAGTCACAGCGCAGCGACCTCACCCCCAAGGACGTCATCCCTGCTGTCCAAGCCCTACTTGAGCGAATGGTTGTGGTCCGCGGAGAAGATGTCATCTCGAACGAGGCCGACTACAACGCGACCATTCTGTTCAAGATCCAGCTGCGATCCCGCTTGGCGTTCAAGCGTCTTGCTGTTAACCAGAGGCTCAATAAGTTGGCTTTTGAGCACATCCTCGGTGAGCTCGAGAACCGGTGGGCTCGGTCAATGGTCGCCCCTGGAGAAATGGTCGGAGTACTGGCTGCTCAGTCTATCGGAGAACCGGCAACGCAGATGACACTCAACACCTTCCACTTTGCTGGTGTCTCGTCTAAGAACGTCACTCTGGGTGTTCCCCGCCTCAAGGAAATCCTCAACGTTGCTAAGGACATCAAGACTCCATCCATGGTGGTGTATTTGGACTCCGAGAGCGCGACCCAGGAGGATGCGAAGAAGCTGCGCAATGCTGTCGAGCACACCAGCCTCCGTTCGGTCACAGCAGCCACGGAGATCTACTACGATCCAGACATCACGTCGACCACCATTCCAGAGGATTTCGACATGGTCGAATCCTACTTCTTGATTCCCGACTCGTCGGACCAGGATTCTATCGAGACCCAGTCGCGCTGGTTGCTGAGAGTCACGCTTGACCGGCAGAAGATGCTCGACAAGGGCCTGCGCGTCGAAGATGTTGCTGCGCGCATCAAGAACGAGTTCAAGAGGGACGTCGCAGTCATCTTCAGTGACAACAACGCAGAGGAGATGGTCATCCGCGTTCGTGTTATTCGACAAGACGACGATAAGGACGAAGACGGGAATAAGATCATTGAGGATGACGTGATGCTGAAGCGTCTCGAGAAGCATCTCCTTGACAATTGCATCCTGCGCGGCGTGCAGGGCATCGAACGTGCGTTCCTGAATAAGACGGCCAAGCTGATCGAGAGGGCAGACGGCTCCCAAATAGCCAACAAGGAGACGCCGGAATGCATCGAGTGGTATCTTGACACCCAGGGCACATCCCTGAGAGAAGTCTTGACCATCGACGGCGTCGACGCGAAACGCACCTACACAAACGACCTGTATCAGATCGTGGACGTCTTTGGCATCGAAGCAGCGAGGGCCGCCCTCATGCAAGAGTTGACTCAGGTGCTGGCTTTCGGCGGATCTTATGTCAACCACCGCCATCTCGCACTCCTCGTCGATGTCATGACGTACCGGGGCAGTATTGCTGCCGTCACGCGCCATGGCATTAACCGCGCCGATACGGGTGCCCTGATGCGGTGCTCGTTTGAGGAGACAGTTGAGATCCTGCTCGAGGCTGCTGTCGTCGGCGAGCTCGATGACTGCCGTGGCATCTCGGAAAATGTCATGTTGGGTCAGATGGCGCCCATGGGCACTGGCCACTTCGATGTCCTCCTCGACCCTAAGATGCTCGAGACGGTCATCTCGGACAACTCGCGCATGGGTCTGATGCCCGGCATGACGATTAAGGGGACTCAGCTGGAGGGCGCCGCAACGCCTTACGACACGGGCTCACCGATGGCAGACAATGGGTACCTGGGCAGCTATTCCCCGACAGCGGGCAATTTCTCGCCCATCCAGGGCGGAGGCTCGGACAGCCCGAGTGGTTTCGGGACCGAGTATGGCGGCGGGTTTGGCTCAAGCACTGTCAACCCCTACGCGACAAGCCCGCGTGCTACCAGCCCATTCTCGACGTCACCCACTTCACCTTTCGGGTACGGCGGTTACTCACCGTCATCGCCTGCTGGGTATTCGCCCACATCACCTCTTCTCGATGCTGGCGGTCGGTTCGCTTCAAGCCCGCAATTTAGCCCCTCGTCTCCGTCCTTCTCGCCGACCTCTCCTATGCTGCGGGCCGGCAGCCCGACAAGCCCCAACTACAGCCCGACGTCGCCGAGTTACTCGCCGGCGTCTCCCGCTGCGATCAGGCATTACTCTCCCACCTCGCCGACGCAGTTCAATTCGCCTACGTCGCCGTCGTATTCTCCTACCAGCCCGAGCTACAGCCCGGCTTCACCGAATCTCCACGCCACCTCACCGTCCTACTCGCCGGCGTCGCCTACTTGGTCGCCCACGTCGCCGGATGCTTACTCGCCGACGAGCCCGTCGTTCCAGCGGTCGCCCGGGCAGCAGATGTCCCCGACCAGCCCGGGTTACTCCCCCACGTCGCCTTCGTTCTCGCCCCGGACTCCGGGACGAGCCCCGCCTGGAGGCAACGGTGACCGATAGTGAGTCAAATCCATGGGTCAAGTACTCAACTTCTTGATCAGTTTGCTGACATGGTTCCTACAGCTCGCCCACTTCTCCGACGAATGATTGATCTGGGACGTGCTGAGTCTTGCGAAATGCGTCACACACTGGGGCACAGGCTGCCTTTGGCGTGCTGCGGGATAGACCGCCGAGGCATCGGCGGTTTGATCTGCTCTTTTTCCAACCCCTGGGGCGTACATATATGGAGCGGGCACCGTTTTCTTTTCTCCTGCCCCTTTTTCTTCTCTTTTTATTTGATAGAGCCTTTACATGACGCATCGAGCTGGGGCAAACAAACAAAAGCCTTCCTTGGAAGTGCGTTTCTGGGGTTTCACACTCCGTTGCATTGGGAAACGGGTTAATTTCTGTTGACGGGGGGGAGAGACTCTGCGGCACCAGATTGGTCATGGGGTTCCCCTTGGTGACAAAGGGGGGCCATTTGCCGCGATGAAGGGACGGGGTGGATGGGATGAGGCCAACCAAGGGGGAGGAGAGTGGTGGACCTCGGCGGCTGTGTAATGAATTGTATAGCAACCTTGCATATTTTACTGCCTAGCCATCCATGTGTTGGTGCCTTCCTTGCCGTTGAGAGCAGGGAAAGCAACCCCTTGGATGAATGGAAAAGTCGTATTTTCCAACTTTGATGTGGCCAGTGGGGGCCTGTGAACAATGGCGACGATGGTGGTGGGCCTTGGGTAGTTGGTTGTGGAGATGCCTAGTCGGCGGCGGACTTGGGTCTGGATGGGGATGCTACCTGAGCTGAGATGGTGTTGGTTACGGAGCGTCTCAGACAGGATAACTTTGCTGGGCTTGTGTTGGACTTCGCGCTGTCTTCGGTGAGCTGCGGGTGATGCTTCCCCGGGAGGCTTGGATTTGGGCGCTGAGGATCCATTGTTGATGGGGCGGCTGGCTGGCGCCTTGATCTCGGGCAGGGAAGGGGAAAGGGGTTTGCCGTGATAGGGCTGAGATACGGGAATTCGGGACCGAGGGCGTGTCCGTCATAGCCAAAGTAGGGCTGCCTTTGTTGTATATCTAGGTACCTTGTTGAGTGAAGGTACTGACAAGTACTGTTTACCTTGCCTGTTGGCGGCGGTGGTGATGGGTCGTGTTGACTCCTTTCGGCCACCACTGCTAATCTTGGGTTCTCTCGACCAGCTCATCCCAGTCATCGGTCCGAGTTGGGTTGAGTTCAGATTGTGGCGTAGCAAGGCAAAGGGAAAGATCTTCGGGAAAGGGAAATTCAGGGGTTGAAAGGAAGGCAGACGCCTCCAACTGAGAGAGAGATGGATGGAGTCGGTACGTGATGGGGCGGAAAAGGGGCGTGGTCTTCTGGAGAAGGACGGCCTTGTCGGAGCATCTATTGGCTACTTGTCGCAAATGTGCCGTGTAGTGATGTGCATGCCATTAGGAACAATGAGGCGGAAGCTTCGTGATGATGTCGACGAGCGGCCGCGGTGGTTGAGTCAACTTGGCATGCCTGGCCGTCGTGCATATCCATGGCGGCATGGCGTGTCGTGGCCGATCTACAGTGCAGTGACTGGGGAGTGGACACTGCAAGTAGGTGGAAGAGGATTAGGCTGGCCTTCGTTCAGGGTTTGATCGGGCATGATACTGTGTGGTGCGAGTTGTTGTTGAGAGCGAGGCTCAGCCTTGCGCACTGTCACGGCGGCCGCATCGAGAGCGACCAAGTCTGCTGCCCACAGCCCCGTTCCGGAAAGCCGCAGAACAGAACCTAGGGCAAGAATAGAAAATAGAAGCAGGTTCTTGCCTAAAGAACACTGCATCGCCGTCGGACATCTCCGAGACCCGAGAACATGGTGCAGCGCAACGGCTTTTTGCTCTTGTTGTGGGCTTAGCTGGCTGCATGTTGGCGGAGAGGTAAGGGTGAGAAGTACCTGGCAGCGAGGCAATGAGGTCGTTGCATGAAGTTTGACCAAGGTGCAGCATCGCGATCCCCGCATCCAGAACAGCCAATCAGACTGTAGTCTAGGCTTAGGTAAGTTGATTTCTCGACACGATAGCGCCAAGACCCTAGTCCGGCATCGCAGCAGATAAGGTAAAGCTCGGGAAAGTTGAGTCAATTCCAGAAAGATTTTCTGGTCAACCAGGAAGTCGCACCTCCCAAATCGCACTCCACGCTCCTCACCTCACGCGACACGACAATAATTGCAATCATGTCTTCCGACAAGCGAGTTTGCCTGTAAGTCTTCTTCTCATGAATTCTCACCTATCTGTGTTGAGAAATTGGGCTCACATTGCTTACAGCGCCTACTCTGGAGGTACGCTTCATCAATTCACCGTCCATCCTCTCCGATGGTCGCCCGTGACTGCCAGATGGGCCTCACGATCCGCTTCACGGTGGACACCGAATGCTAATTCCACCACAGGTCTTGACACCTCCACGATCCTCAAGTGGCTCATTCTCGAGGTAGACTCCCCTTTGCAGCTTCGTCTTTTGTCAATTGACTCGCTGACACACCAACGTAGGGCTACACCGTCGTCGTATGTTCCGTCTCGTACCAATCACTATCGTACCCAATGTTTACCCAGACTACCATTAGGCTTTCCTCGCCGACGTTGGCCAGATTGAGGACTTCGCTGAGGTCGAGAAGAAGGCTCTGGCTCTCGGTGCCGAGCGTATGGTCATTGAGAACCTGCAGCAGGAGTTCGTCGACGAGCTCATCTTCCGCGCCATCCAATGTGAGTCATCTTTGTCGCGCGTGTCCAAAGACATCGGTGGGCCAGGACTCGTGTGCGTGGACATGGCTGACTCCAGCAATAACAGGCAACGCGGTCTATGAGGAGCGGTGAGTCTCGCCTGTCGCTTGTCGGGGACCCTGGTCGTTCTCCGACACTCCTCTGGCCGCCCCTAACTTACGATGCCGTTAGCTATCTTCTTGGAACCAGCCTTGCTCGTCCGGTCATTGCTCGGGCGCAGGTCCGGGTTGCTCACAAGTACAACTGCAAGATCCTCAGCCACGGCTGCACAGGCAAGGGCGTACGTTTTTCCTCCTCCAGTCATTCGTAAAGTCTCTCTGCTGACATGGAGTAGAATGAGTAGGTGCTTGCGGCTTATTACCCGTCAGTCATCATGGAGACTGACAAACAGCAGCCAGGTCCGCTTCGAACTGGCTTGGAAAGCATGCGATCCTGTTAGTACTGCCCGCTCACCGAACCATCGAAATAGGGAAGCTGACCCAGTTGTGCCAGAGCCTCCAGATCATCGCTCCGTGGAGGATGCCATCCTTCTTCAACCGCTTCCAGTAAGCTTCAGTAATCATGCACTCATCGACAGTGTCTAACATGATGATGATAGGGGCCGCCAAGACCTCCTGAAGTTCGCCGCTGAGAACAACATCCCCGTCTCGTCGACGCCCAAGGCTCCTTGGTCTCAAGACGGTTCGTCACGGAACCAAACATACGTATCACGATGACACTCCCTGAAATTGACGTTTTGATCAGATAACCTGGCACACTGCAGCTACGAGAGTGGTATTCTTGAGAAGCCAGATATGCCTGCCCCCAAGAATGTCTGGACCCGAACTGTTGGTGCGGACACCTCATCTTGCCCCTGACTGACCGCGGTCAACTGATCCTGGCATGCAGACCCGCTCGACGCTCCGGATGTCCCGACCAAGTTTTCCGTCACCTTCCAGGAGGGCATCCCGGTCAAGCTCGAGGTAGAGGGCGGCGAGACCGTCACTGGTTCGCTCGAGCTCTTCAAGGCTCTCAACGACATTGCTGGACGCAACGGCGTTGGCCGGGTAGATATCGTTGAGTCTCGGTTAGTATCCTTGCCCAAAGCTCTCTACCACTGGTACTAACAATCATATAGTTTCATCGGGCTCAAGTCGAGGGGCTGCTACGACTCTCCTGCCTTGACTGTGCTCCGCCTCGCACACCTTGATCTGGAGGGCATGACCCTCGACTCCAAGGTCAGGCAAATCACAAGCTGGGTTGGAAACCAGTGGTCTCAGTGCCTCTACAATGGCATGTACTTCTCGCCTGAGCGCGAACTCCTCGGTATGTCCAGAAGCAAGCCCACTCAGACTCGATGCCCTTGGCGCATTTTTCACTAACGAGGTAACGCCCGTAGAAAACTCGATTGTCTATAGCCAGAAGCACGTGCATGGCAAGGTGGACATGATGGTGTACAAGGGCGCGGCTCATGTCCTTGCCCGGTCTGCGCCCGAGAGCATCCTGTACAGCGAGGAACAGGCCAGCATGGACACGCTCGAAGGCTTCAGCCCCGAGGACGCCAGTGGCTTCATTTCCATCCAGGCGATCCGCCTCGAGAAGTACGGTGCGGCCAAGATCCAGCAGGGTGAACCCCTTACCCGGGGAGCATAGACGAGCCGAGGTTCTCTTGAAGGGCCAAAGGACACACTGGGATTCGTGGCGAGAAGGAGGAAAAGATTGCCGTGTCCATCCCCTGGTTTGCTAGAGGTAGAAATTGAATGCCCGAATGAGCGCCGTTTACACCCCTGTCTCCTCCCCCCTGGTCTCGTCGTGCACGAGCCAAGTTACCAAACTGCCGGGTTTGGCGAGCCTATCAGCATGCTTCAGTCGCGCCGTGGCTGCAGGGGGGCTCGTCCACGTTTCAACGCATGATCTGATTCTTTCACGATCTCTTTTGAGGAGTCCCTAGGGCATGTCTGTTCGAGTCGAACATGGTATGTCAATCATCCAAGGTAGATCTGACCAGATGTACCAGTACACACAGTCGATACATGACCTTCTTTCAGTAAGGTAGGTGTGGGGTACTTGAGGCACTTACATGCCACCTGCTGCCCTGTTTGGGTCGAGTACAGACTGTACAGGCCATGATTCCCGCTTGATTCCTTGCTTGACTCGACCCGTCTGTCTGTCCAAATTGGGGTCGGCGTCGGGGTCCATCGGCGTTCAACGTGCAGCACCGTCCGTCGATATTATATGCCGGGCACCCCAGGGGGAAATGGTGTTGGTGACACACAGCAGGGAAGCAGCATGAGGGAGGGCTACTTTCGAGGTTCCAATCTCTCCAGCAAGCTTCTTTTATTTCCCTCACAGTGACTTTTGTCACACCGGCAGGGATGACATTGAGTGAGAGAGGTACTTGAGTGGGACTTGCAACAGGCGATCGCCTGTTGGAGAGATGTGGGAGGTATTGGTGGTGATGGTGGTGGTGGTGGTGGGTGGGTTGCAACAGTTTTCGCGGCTTTTTCCCCCCCTGCTCCTTTCCTGTTGCTGCTACTCTCTGGCAGCCCGATTGGTCAACTGGACCTTGATTCACACAAGAGAAAAATGACCCTGGGCCACCTGCGCTTAGCCATCGGGACTTGTCCCGGCGGCAATCTCCCAATCGGTCCAGTCATTGCTGTCCGGAGCTCTCTGCAACGGCCCGGGTGTTGGTTGTTGGTGGTGTGGGGGGCTGGCTCAGTATTGGGCTTGATGTCCGGAATCACACCCCTTGGTTGGCGCACCGCGCAGAGGGGAAGGTGCCGCGAGGTCCTTTTCTGCCTTTGTTTCCTGGTTTGATGCCGAAGATGGGTCTTTCAACATAGCTCGTGTATTGTACAGTTGAGATGTACCTCCATAGTCCGGCTGCCGACATGTCGACCTCTGAGGCTAGCAGTGGCGACAAGGTGGTCAGTTGCAGGGCTTGGACTATTCAAGCTCGCTTCCCGGCAGGCTCTTTTGATTGTCCTTCGTTGTGTGTGATGGGTGCTAGAGGGGGGCGTGAGATGGCGCTTCCGGGATCCCACCCATGTGTCTATTGCCTTTTTGCATCTCGGTGCGACCCGAAAGTCGTTGCTGCGCGAGCTAGCCCTAACTGCATACGATAGTCTCATATCGAGCATCGAAATATGGCCCGGCGTGGTCCCAAGAGGCATGCACAAGATCCAAGGGGGAACCGTCCATGTACACAAGACTAAAGTCCCTTGAGGAAGAAAAACTCTCAATCTCCGAGCCACTGCAGGTAACAAAGCCAATGTGCGTTGTGAAAACAGCTGGGGGACTCTGAGAGACTCGCCTCCAATGTCCGCTCGTCGTCGAGACTGGTGAGGATATCCCTGCTGGGCCAACCGCCGACAAGGCGGCGATCTCGCCCGTGATTGGTCGGGAGCGCGATTCTCTGTCGACTCTAAGCGCGATGCATCTGCAGATGCACTGCACTTTGTTGTAGCACAATGCAGGCCACCGCAGCAAGTGGCCGCACCGCCATGGGGCAATCGCCGAGCGTCGTACTCTGCCTATTTCCGTTTGCCCAACATCCCATGCCCGAAAAAGGAAATGGGTGGGCCCATCATCCAAGGTTATTTTTTTTCTCCAAGATGCTTTCAGCCCAGCCTGGGCCGAGACTTGCGGTTGAGGATGCGGCGCAGGCCTGCGGAGTGCCGGAATGGGCTAAACCGAGCCTAGAAAGACGGGAGGATGCGATTTTGGACGGATGAGAATTGGGAGAAGTCCAGGTTGATGGATTCCATGCTTCCCATAGTTACAGAGGGTAAAACTCGGCAGATGAAGAAGTGACAACTCTTGAGTATTTTTTCCCTTTTTTTTCGTCGCAGATGCAGGGCAGTTTTGGCGTAACGGAGTGCAATCGTTTCCGCTTTTTTATCGCTCTTCCAGGTTACGGAGTGGGCCGGGCTGTGGGGCTCTACTCGCAGTTGAACGTTGCGCACGGACGAATCTGGAACGTAGACCCCTGAGCAGCAAGTACACAGTACGTACCTCCGTATCGGTGGCACATGACAAAAAGCTGCTGCGTCTCCTCTGGCGACCACCATGCCACACGACAGGCTTGCGCCTGCGCCGGCCACGGCCCGGGCTAGCTGCAGAAACAATTGCAAGTCAACTGGAACTGTTGACAACAAGCAGATCACCGCTTCCAACACGTCTTGACTCCGCCGCCGCCGCCGCCCATGGGCCCACCATTTGACCGACCGAGATTCTGCACAAGGACAATGGCACGGGGGTTGCTTTTTTCCTTCTAATTTTTCGTCCTTAAGCGAGGACAAGAATGAGCGGCCCGCTAACGTTACCTAGTTAGTTTTCCACGTGTTTTGCGGTTGAAGCCAACCGAGTTGCGCTGGGTTTCTCCGTCTAACCCTGCCCTGCCCGACCATGCGCATCACCAAGTGCCAACGGTCGTCACGTCAATCAAGGATAACGAAAATCCGCGCCTTGGAGATAGTCCGGCATGTCATTGTACTGTTGCCGTCCCGCCAATTGGCCCATCGCCAATGATTGCCGTCTTTGACTGCCTGGCTCGACGTCCGGTGTCCAATGGCGTCGGGCAGAGATAGCAGCCAAGGCACGCGCCTGGTCATGTGTGTCTTTGAAGTCGGCGAAGTGGGAGCAAGAAAAGTCAGTTTGAGGAGGAAAACTGGAGAGGTGTTTCTGTTTTGTTCGCCCAACAAACTGTGCCAATGAAATATATCGAGAAGCTGTGTGACAGGAAAAACCACATCAAGAAAGAGAACGTCCGCAGTGTGGACACAGATACACAACGAGCTGGCGTCAAGCCAGAAACGATAATGAGAAAAATAAAGATCCTTCGTCCTGTCCAGCTTATCCATCGAAATTCTTCCACTCGGCTAGTACCGCCGCCGATGAGCCGGCACGATGCAGAAGCAGCAGTGCTCTCGCAGCTGCGAGACCGTGCCGGAGCTTGCTCGCCGATTGTGCCGCCGTAGGGGGTTACTCGTGCACCCGATCGCTCGAGAAAGTCGGAGAGAGGACAAGCATAGTCCCGCCTGCGCAGGGTTCAGTTAGGGCCGAGTTGCCAAACCATAAGGTTTCTCGGGGGGTAGGTGGTGGGGCTGGCTCCAAGACTTACCGGGGAAACCAGCATCTGTCTCGTCCATGACATGCTCTGGGCTAATGCCGACAACCAGAACAGTAGTCGTCGAGGTCGTGTTCGTAGATCTGCAGTTGGCAGTCCGGGGGGCAGAAGCCCAGGGCGCTATGCTCGGCGCTCTGAACAATTTCTTCGGTCACGTGGCCACAGGCGCTGTAGCAGAATCTGTACATGATGCAGGCCATGTTGGTTGACTGTTGCTGCGGTCGATCTTTCTTCCAACAGAGGATTGTGAGTAGTGATGACGTTGGGCCCAGGGGGGTCGAGAGACAATCGAGAGTCTTGCGCGCCGGTGATGGATGGTGAGGATAAGAAGACCAAAGATACCGGTCTGCGAGAAGAAGTTTATGGCTCCTTTTATAGATATCTTTCAGAGTCGTGGACCGTGTACCTACAACTTTTGCTGCTGTAGGTACTTCTGCTGCTGGTGCCTGGCTCCTGGTGCCTTGCTGCTGCATCAAGGGAGTGCTCTGCTTCTCGGGGATAGTGACAGCCCCGCCGCGGCCTGTATGAGCACCTTACTTGTTCAATGTCGTTGGTGATTGCCTTTTCACTCGAGATGGGGCGAGGCAAATCGAACTGGGACCGAAACCGGTTGGTGGACCAGGGCAGGGGGTGACTCGCTCAGAGAGCATGATGGAATGGAGAGATCCACGCCCTGGGGCAGAAGTACCGCAGCGTATCCCGCGCTGCGGGGGTACTTGGTGCCCTACCCGTCTGCAGGCTCTGGAGACTAGCACAGGCAGTTTGTGGGCCGATGCGGGAGCGGCAGCTAACAACCTAGGGGGTAAGGGGTGGCAGGAGAGAGTTGAGCCGGACCTATCATGTCGGCAGAGCCGTCACCCTACCAGCCCTGTTCGGCGACACGGGCGAAGGCACCCCACAGCAGTACAATACATCCATGGCCCGCACCAACTGAGGCGTATGGAAAGAGAATTGAGGTCCATGCTATCGCCTTGTGAGGACAGGAGGCGCAAGGAACCTCGGCACTGGCCTTGCCCTGCGCCGTCATGATGCTGGCATTCATCTCGGCCGCGAGATATGCCATCCAAACGATGGCACACACGACATGTCCCCGGGATCTCACGGAAAGTGGTCTTTTGTTAGGCGGCAGCGGTAGAGCAACCAAGTGACCCGGCACTGCCAGAAGACGGAAACGCAGCGGGCACAGCTACAAGTACATGGTACCTTGACCCAGTACAGGAAGAACCTTAGTAGACGGCGACTGCCTGGCTGCAGCAGATCGTCAAGGACGTGACAGAGTGCAGCTGCATTCGCTCCGGAGGCGAAGCATTCGATGAGCAAGCGGACGCACCGGTGAGCGAGGGGCTTGGCGGACGGGGACGGGAGACTTCCCGGGCACCTCGAGCTGCAACGAGTTGGTGGTGTCGGCTTGACATACCGAAACCAGCTCGAGACGATGCCATGCCATGGCTGAGAACGAAAAAGGGACCACCCACTGCAAACTCGAGGCGTGTCCGCCAACATTGAAGGAGCCAACGACCCTCTGCCAGAGAGAGAAAGCTGAGAGCGAACGATTAGGCAGTGATCCGGGAGATCGATGTCGGTCTACAGGAAAGCAGGAACTGCCTGTTACCCAGAATAACCACGCACTCATCACGGGGGGGGGGGGGGGTGCCGGACGAGGCGTGGAAGGGATTGAGGCTGATGTCGAGGTCACATATCGGCGGCCAGCGACTTTCCATCGGCGTGGTCTAAGTCATGGAAGAGAGCAGAAAGATCCCAGCCAAAGCGTGCTCCAGAACGGACAGCTTGCAGTCTGTGTCGATGGAGACGGTGTCCGGCCTTGGTTTCGATGATGCAAGAGCGTCGTGTCGGAAAACAAACGGCACCGCAAACGAAAAGGGGTTCCCGCACCGGACAGAAGTTGCTCTGCTCCTCCACATCATCCCAGGGAATCCTGGTAAAGTCAGCAGATGATGCCTCGACGGGAGATTACAAGATGAACCCGAAATCTGAAGCGTTCCTTCTCAGAAAGGTTAGGTAACGTACCGATGAGTAGAAAGAACGATTTATCCATGCTTGTTGTCACGGGGCCAACCCTAACCCTTGGTCCAATCAGGGCGCGGCTTCTGAATTGGGTCGTCTGCTGCCCACAGCCTCCACTTGGAAAAATCACCAACAGTCGCTTCTGATGTTGTGGTGAATTCCAGGTCACTTTCCACGCCTTACCTTACCCGTGTCCATTGCCCGGCGTCCGGCATCTAGCCTCCATCGCCGCGCTGTTGCTGTCATCCAAATCGTTCGCACATAGTTCTATCCTCGATATAATTTATCTGTTCCGTCAAGAACATGACTTTCCCTCGATTTTTGTGGCATCTTCCTCACCCTCAAGCACCCTGCAGCGTCTTGTTCTCACAGGCTTGGCGACGCCGCAGCCCCAGTCCGCCTCGTGCGGCCGATCCTGCGGCCAACTCGGTCCATCCTTGCCTGGAGTGTGCATACACACACAACTTGCTTGACTAGGCCGGCTTTTTTGGCCGATGCATCGGCACAGCCCTGCGGTCCCTGGCTGGCCCTGCCGGGTCGGCCGGATCCGGGGCCGGGCTCAACCTCACCTCAACATCAAACAGACCCCACGACCTCGGTCAGCCACCACGCTCCTTCTTTCTCCTTGTTTGCAACCTACCCGCCTTCTCCCGCCTACTCGAAGCTATGGCTGTTGATCGGAACATCGCGGCCTTGTTTGATCGGAACCTCGTTTCCTTCCGAGGGACGGCTATCAACACTCGCCTGGTAAGCTTTCCTGACCATCAAACTCTCGGTCTGTACACCGAGCATTCTGATGGTAACACACAGACTGTATAGATGGCCTATGGCAGACCCCAACATTGAGGTCGACCCCCCATTTCTTGCCGGGCTCATGGCCAAGGGCCACGCGGGCCGTGATGGCAGCATGGCTTCCACCAACAAGCGCAAATTGGGATTTCAACCCCCCTCACTCACCCTTGTCGATGCATATTGCGCCGAGCGAACCCTGTTTTGGACTTTGGGTATCTCTGGGTGTGATGTACTCTCTGGTGCCTCTCAAGCCTTTGGCGAGAAAGCCAGTCAGTCCGGCGGCTACAGGCGACCCAACAGCCCGTCGCGCGTGCAATTCCGCGAAGACATCTCGCTTGTGGGTTGGCTATCGCCGCTATCGATGCCCGGCATCTGCGTCTGTGCCGCCGTTTCTGCATCGACGCGGTTGTTAGCGACGACATGGGCAGCGCTTGCTCGTAACCCTGCCAATACAACGCGCACGACCCACCGAAGCAACCATTCGGGACAATCGAAAGCAGCACCGACATGGTTCTGCAAGAGAATTTGAACCGCGTCCTCCGTACACACGTCCAAATACAACCAACGGGTTTCGGGACGATGCTGTGACGGTGGCGTCAGTTGCGCGTGCCTACCAATCAGGGCAGAATTTAAGCGCCAGATTGCGTCAAGCCGGTAAGGGCGCCCGACTGCCCACCCAAGGACCTTACGCTAAGTTGCTGTGCATGCGCCAGGTCGAAAAGAAGACGAACAGTTTCGCTTGCAGTATCGGACCTTACTCTGGATGAAGGCTGCGCCCTGGCGACGGCCGGTCAACAGTCCCGTAGGGCTTGAGGAACAACCTGGGCCGTTGATCTCGACCACCAGGAACTGGCCCTGGGTCCCTGATGAGCACCCTTCAAGAACATGGTGGTGCTGTGGACCTGATTTCTCGCTCACTTGTGTTCCAGATTCTCCTTGGTGGCAACACTTTGACTTCACCTTGCAGGGGACGTCAAATAAGTCCAACCGCACCGAACAGTCCAGCTTGGGAGCCGCCTCCCCAACACGCGTCTACGTACGCAGAAGCTTTGGTCCGGTTGGCGGACGGCCTTCCCGGTCACGTTCGTTGCCGTCATGCGGCTCTCAATGACACCCCTCTCGACGGAGCTACTGCTGTACCCTTCCCTACAGGGTAGCATATGCCGTCGATATCACCAACAGTCGGGCTCGGCCGAGGGTGAGCCAGAGATCGACTGCTTCACTGCTGGAGCAGGTTCCCGGCCTGAATATACCTCACCGCGTTCACCCCCCTGCCAGATTCCCTGCAGTGGTCAGGTCAGAGGTCACAGAGAGTCGAACTCGATGTCATTCCCGATCAGCTCGCGAGGGTCACGTACCCCCAAGGTCCCACGACAGGGAGCTATACCAAGCAGGCACGGATCCATCTTGCGTCTATCACAACACCGGGCTTCACCACCCACACCATCGTACAGGGTTATGGTCACCGCCTGCCAGCACCTTCTTTGGCTTTCGACGGGCATGGTGTGGGACGTCCGAGTCGCTCGGGTATTAGCCTAACCCGCTATTCAACAGAGACTCGAATGGCTCCGCTCTTGTGTTGGCTTTTCATTCATTCTCACCTTGCTCTTTGTCTGCTTTTGCTGGCCGGCGTCATTTTCCGCCTCTCAGGTTACTCGCTCGCATCAGGGGGCACCCATCGCTTATACCAAAGCGAGGAACGAGGACGCTCAGGCAGGTCGCTGCGGGTCCCTCATGTGTGCCTCTCTCGGCACGCTGAGCGCTGGGGATCCTGCTGTTCCTCAACTGCAAGTGTGGACCGGGGAAGCTATCGACATCCCAAAGTCTGGGACGTGGTCCTGCTAGCTCTTTGAGGCATTGTTGAAACATGGCAAAGTCTATTCATTGGTGACTACAGAGCGGTTCTGTCGGTGATCATTGCCTTGCGCAACAAGGCCACTTGGGAGCGAGATTGGGGATTCTTTTCTTTCCCGAGATGAAGCAATTGACTCCGGACATCGAGTTGTTCGGGCTTTTCATCAATCCAGATCTATGCCCGCTGCGTCTCCCCTCAGGCGGCCCGTTGGAGGTCCCCGGTTAGCTTCGGAACATCCCGTTTCAGAATCCATGTACCGTCTTTTTTTACTGATTGAAGAACCCAGGTCAAGGTGAGGCAGTTGGTGTGTGATGCGCGCAAGTGCGCATTCGATGACCGTCGGGTGCATTGGCAGAGTGACCGGGATCTGAGCCCGGGCCATTGCGGGCTTCCCCGCGTCTCCACAACCTTCCCGGCCGTCGGTTGCAGCTTCGATCGCTCCGAGATTTCTTCGCAAGTCCCTGCCAGGAACCCAATCATTCGCGCCCGAGGCCCGACGTCATGGAAACCGATCGGAAACGGGGCTTAGGCACACGACAGAGCCGCCTGGACTCCACCTGCTTGCTTGTATCAACGTCTATTCCACCATGAGACGAGCACTCGCGTCGCGTTTCCCACCCAACTTCGCTCAAACGCACGCTGCAGCAAGAGCGGGTATCCGAGGCTTTGCGATGCTCTGCCCCGGTTCTCAGTTCAGACCAATTGCCATCCCACGTGCGGCCGTCCCTCGCCGAGAAATGCTTTGGTCCCCCTCTCCACCATCGAGCCCAATCATGCAAGACAGGGCCTGCCGGGGGGTGTTTATCATACGCGCCGTGTGCAAGACTTATGACAGTCCTCGTGTGAGCACATGTTGTGGAGGACAAAAGAAAAAACCGGCAGGGGCAGAGGATCGCCCCCGGAGTTACCGGTGCCAGGCCACGTATAAAACCCGCCCTCTCACCCGCTCTCCGCCAGTTTCCCATCTTTTCCTTCTGCTTCTGCCATCTCTTGCTTACCAGACCACTGCCCCGCCATTGCCAACCAAATTTTCGACAACCAAGTTAGACACCGCAGGCCAATCCGCCCCAAGCGCCACACAAGAAACACCCCGGAGGATCACCCTGATTCACCATTTCAAAAGAATGTCGACTCCGACTCCCCAGATCAAGTCGAGGGCCAATCTTCTGCCCCGGCCCACGACCTTCCTGTCACTGGCGCCCAGCACATCCGACTCGTATCCTCGCACGCAACGGGCCAAGCAGCCCCTGACTGCCGAGGCGCTCGCCCAGGTCGCGACGCCAGCCGGCGATGCGAGCGCTGACGCAGCCAAGCGCCGCACCTCAAGCCTGAGCAGCGACGCGTCAAAGTTCCGCTTCCTCAAGCTCGGCCCCGTCCACTGGGGCGAGCACCAGGACGACGACAAAAGCGACCTCCGCGAAGTGGAGGAGGTTGCCGTCGTCGAGTGATAAGCCGCGAAGCTGCAACACACCTCTGCGACTGCTCTCTACATTTCTTTCCCTTTGCCTCTTCTTACAAGCGTCTTAGCGAGTTGATTATCATGCCGCCAATGAGCCCTCAAGGAAAAAGACTCTGTTGCCGGTTTTCTTTTCATATGTATTATCCCCCCTTCCCTAAGCTGTTTCATGACATTGAGATTCCTTCGAGCGGGGTCAGCTCGCCGACCGGCCCCAAATGATTGACGCCTGGTTTTCCCCTCTGACTTGTCCAACCCACTTCTCTCTTGTCTCCTTGGTCGAAAACACTGAAGGGGAAATGGTGGGGGTTCACGCCGCACCATAGGCAAAGCGACCAACACTAGCCTAACTAAGCCTGTTTCCGTTAACATTCTTATTTACGAGACTGAATCTGAGCAAGGATGGGAGAAGAAGAGGGGTTGGATGAGGGGGGAAGGATAGAATTTTTTTGGCTTTCGAGCCAGCGCAGCGCATGCTAGAGAGAATGGAAAAGAATCTTGTGGCTACAAATCCGTTGATAACCCTGCAGAGTGTGTGGCTTTGCCAGTCACAAAGATGATACTGATGATGCGCCGTGTTGGAAAGCATATCGGCAATCACTCGTTTCTCACTGGTCTGTGTCAGGTTCTCAATGAGGGCATGTCCTTCTCAGCCAATGCGCCAATCTGCTCGGGGCGGCCGATGCGTGTTGTTGTTTGGCGGAGGGGTTGGAGGCTTTATGCGCGATAGCTGTGATGGAGGTACTGGCAGAGTGGGATGTGATGCAGTGAGAGAGAGGGGAGGCTTGAGGCTGGTGAGACGGACGGGATCGTCAGCTCGCGCTCCTGGCAAGCAAGACTAGCAAAATTCTTTCATGAGGATCCGTCTCTCTCCACACAGCCAAGGAACTAACGTTGGGGACTTATCCGCCCCGTTTCTTGTGTTGCTGCTGTGTACATAGTTCTGGACCATGTGAGATTGAGATTGATGTGGCAACTCAAAAAATGATCGTCGTTCTGTGGTGGGATGAAGCAATCGGCGACGCAGGACAACGCAGCAGGAAGAAGACGCCATCGCACTCTACCTCAGCTGAGCTCAGTAAGAGTTCGTGCGGGGGTGATGGCAGGGAAGCGAGACGAATGAGGAAAATGCGAGACCAGAGAGTTCCGAGTGTAACTTTTGGACTCCAAACAAGAGCCATGAAAGTACAAGATGGGTCGAGAGAAACGAGTACCTTGATAGTCGAGCCAGTCGGTGCACAGAGTGCTGTACTCTCGGCCTGTCGAGGATTTTCTCTCCACTTGAAGATCTTTGCACAGAGCCAAGTTAGGTACGAAGTACGACAATCCATGACGGATACTCCGGCATGTTGTGGGTTGCACAACTTTGTCCTGAGTCTTCCACATCAGCCTTAACTCCGCCTTCTTGGCAACCTAGAAGGTACTGCGTAAACGCCGGCACCCAACGGATCCTGAGTTTCCACCATGGTCATAATTAGAACATCGCCATGGACTTTAAATCATACTCGGCCGTAAAACCGCACATCATCGGTACATGCTCGAGACGTGGTTGTCGGCCTCATCATGCCTCCGTCACAGACGGGCCCAGTTTATTAGCAAGATCCCCAGATCCCAGCCGAGCCACCAGATGGCTCGGCAGATCTTGATCACCAAGCATGGTCCCGTCTTGGCGCGAAGCTCGGCAATGTCTCCAGCCAATTGCTCATCTGTGTGTTCTGATCGTTGGACGCTTGGCGAGGCCGTCCTTCAGCTCCCACGGACACCGACTCTCTTGATCTTGAACTCGGCCGCGTCGCCAGCGCAGACATCCACAAGCCTGTGAATATCCACCGGCACAAACTCATCCCCGTGCCCGGACAAATGCCTGCCAGATACCATTTGGCAAGCCACATCCCCGTCATCATATTCCGAAACACCCCCCGGATGAAACCTACACCAGAACCGAGCGTGGTCCCTGCGCGGGACCCTCAGCTCAGCCTTCTCCATGTCCGGATCCGTTAGCAGCTTCAACAGCGCCCTCAGCGCTGGGTTCGACGCGAAGTCCGCCATCACCGGGCTCGGGTCGGCCCTCGACCGCCCCGCCAGCACATCAACCCTCACCCTCCTCAGCGCCCCGTTCAGCACCATCTTCCCCAGCACGGGGCCCAGCCACAGCTGCACGAGCCCCCCCAGCCGCTTCACGTAGACCACGGCGCTCCGGATCCGCCAGCGGGCGCCGGACGTGTCGCGGTCATTGAGCAGCTTCGACAGCGCACTGGACTGTCGCGGCGGGACGCGGCGCCGCAAAGAGAGTGATAAGACACAATTAAGGTGAAAGACATTGCGCCCATAGTAGAGATCCCCGGCCTCGCGGTAGAGGACGGGGGAGGCGAGGAATAAGTTGATGGGCGGTTCGGCACAATTTTCGTCGTCCTCGTTTTCGTCCTTGTCCTCGTCCACTTGTAAAAGAGAATAAGACTGGCTTGAAGTACTGGTGTGATGGGTACTCTGGTGCGCGCCAGCTGTCGATATCGAGGCGTTGCTCGCAGGGGCCGCAGGCATGGGCACGACCTTGCCGTCAACGCCACCGCCGACGTTGATGCCGGTCGGGAAGAGGCATAGGTGCGATAAGATCTGCTCGCGGAGCTCGGGAGGGAGGTCAAAGAAGTATTCAAAGCGCTGGGCGGTCATAGTTGATTCCTTGTTTCAGATGAACTCTGTGACTCGAGATGGATATATTCCCTGTGGTGTTGACAGCAGCGATGGAGGAGCAAGAGGGTCTAAAAAAAAAGCGGGGATGCCTGAATTGATGTGAGGGGTGGGGGGAGCGAATACCTACATTCGCCATGAGAAATCAAGAGATACTTTGCTCACGTTTCCATAAATCTAACAGCTCTCACTTGTCCCTTGTTTCTCTCTCATATTACTAGAAGGTAAAGCAAGTCAAAACTTCAGTTTTTACATTCAATTTTCTGTTACTGTTAACTTAGTTCTCCCTTCATCGTATCATCCTCATCATCCTCTTTCTTGTGATCGTCGCTCTACTCTCTCTTGCCCTTCGTCTTGCCCAGGCCGGTTTGCCCCGGTCGCTGTTACAGTTCGAAGTCATAGCTGAGGTCTCTGAGCCCAAGCCACATCTGTATATTAGCAGACACGACATTGGGACAAGGAGACCGTCATAAGCGTGCTGTCTCAGCCCTTTTGATCTACATGTGCTTCTTTATACGCCACCGAGAATGCGGATCATGAGCATCAAAGGATAAGTCCCATTTGTCAATCTTCATAATGGCACCATTTCCTTGCCCAAATGCCCCCAGCGAAAACGCAGCTCAAAGCGAGATCCCTCTACCTTTTGCGTGCCCCGTGTCATGAATCAAGATGTAAGACGCCTCCCATTATACCGCGGCCCTGCCGTCTTTGCCCGTCACTTTCATGGCCCCGGACCGTGGCTTCATAACCCAGTTCGATGCGACCCGTATCTATCTGGAAAAGGCCGCTTATTCATCCATCCGGCATCAAATCATTTACCGCGACGACATGGCCTTGGTGACCAGCCTCTTAAGGGCAAGCTCCTTCTTCTTGAGCTCTTCGGCAGAAGAGTCCTCGATCTCGAGCTGGCCCATAGCGTCGCTGAGCGACTGCTCAATCTTCTCCTTCTGGCCACGCTTGAGCTTGAGCGAGAGCGTCGGGTCGGAGATGATCTCCTCCACGCGCGAGATGTACGACTCAAGCTGTTGCTTAGCCTCGAACCGTTTGCTGAAAGCCTCATCCTTGGTCTTGAACTTCTCGGCATCTGTCTATCGTCAGCCCCTTACGTCCTCCAATCATCCGTCATCCATGGATTAACGTACCGCTAATCATGTTCTCAATCTCAGACGACGAGAGCTTGCCAACAGAGTTGGAGATGGTGATGTTGGCGCTGCGGCCCGAGGTCTTCTCAGTGGCGGTAACCTTGAGGATACCGTTGACGTCGACCTCGAAGACAACTTCGAGGACCGGCTCGCCAGCCTTCATGGGAGGAATGGGCGCAAGGGTGAATTCACCCAGGGAGGTGTTGTCTTCGCAGTTGACACGCTCGCCCTGGTATACAGGGAACTGGACAGTCTGCTGGTTGTCGGCAACAGTGGTGAATGTCCTCTTCTTGATCGTAGGGACAGTCTGACCACGGGCCACAACGGGGGCAAAGATGTTGCCCTCCATGGCGACACCGAGCGACAGGGGGACGACATCGAGGAGGAGGAGATCCGAGGTGTCGGCAGAAGTGGCCTTGCCCGAGAGGATACCGGCCTGGACGGCGGCACCGTAGGCAACGGCCTCATCGGGGTTGATGCTCTTCTCGAGCTTCTTGCCGTCGAAAAACTCGCTGAGGAGCTTCTGGATGCGGGGAATACGGGTAGAGCCACCGACAAGGACGATCTCGTCGACCGCGCTCTTCTCGATGTTGGCATCCTTGAGCACCTGGGCAACGGGCTCAAGGGTGCCGGAAAAGGCCTTGGCGTTCAGATCCTCGAAACGGGCACGAGTGATCTGCATGTTGAAATCCTCGCCATCGAAGAGAGAGTCGATCTCAATGGTGGTCTGGGCACCACTGGACAGAGTCCGCTTGGCACGCTCGCAAGCGGTCCGGAGCCTCCGGAGGGCACGGGCGTCGCCAGAGAGACTGCCCAACAAAGTTAGTCATTTCATGTCTATTGAAGGTGATCTGAGAAACTGTATCGCTTTGGGGCCGAAGACAATCCCATTTTCCCCGAGACATCTCGAAAAGGGGCAAAAGGAGCATGGATTGGACATACTCTTTCTTCGATTTCCTTGTGAATTCCTTCTTGCAGTAGTCGAGAAGGTTGGTGTCGAAGTCCTGGCCACCAAGATGGGTGTCACCAGCAGTGGCTTTGACAGTGAAAACACCCCCCTGGATGTTCAGGAGCGACACATCGAAGGTACCACCACCGAGATCGTAGATCAGGACGTTGCGCTCCTTGCTGGACTTGCCAGAGCCAAGACCGTAAGCGATAGCGGCAGCAGTCGGCTCGTTGATGATACGGAGGACGTTCATGCCGGAGATGGCACCGGCGTCCTTGGTAGCCTGACGCTGGTTGTCGTTGAAGTAGGCCGGAACAGTGATCACGGCCTTCTCAACCTTCTTGCCAAGCTTGACCTCGGCAATCTCCTTCATCTGTTTCGCATGTTGTGAGCGTCTGGCCAGGCATCGGGATTTCGGCATAGCCACTGACCTTGGTAAGAACCATGGCGGAGATCTCCTGAGGGGAGAAGGTGTGGGCCTTGCCCAGGTACTGGACCTCGACCTTGGGGTTGCCATTGTCGTCCACGACCTTGAACGGCCACGACTCCATGTCCTTCTTGACGGTGGGGTCTTCAAAGCGGCGGCCGATCAGACGCCTGGAAGAGATTTTTGTCAGCGGACAGTCGCGCCCCATACTTGTTATTTTTGGAAAGCATACTTGACATCGAAGACGGTGTTGGCGGGGTTCATGGCGGCCTGGTTCTTGGCCGCCTCACCAATCAGGCGCTCGTCCTCAGTGAAGGAGACGAACGAGGGCGTAGTGAAGCTACCCTGCTCGTTGGCGATGATCTCGACATTGGTGCCCTCGTACGTGGCAACGCAAGAGTAGGTGGTGCCTGAGTATCGCATCTTCAGTTAGCTCGACTTGTCCACGATCCCAGCCCGGCCATAACGGCGGCAGGAGCAAGTCCACAACAGCAACGTGGGGGGAGCTTTACCGAGATCGATGCCAATGGCACCATCATAGACTTCGTCCGCCATTTCGAAGATTGGTGATGCTGAGGAGTCTTGGAGGTTGGGATGAATCTGGCGCGCGAGGAGAGGAGAGACCGATTCGGCGTGGGGCAGGCGGGACAGGCTTAAATTTAAATTTTCAGGTGCGGTGAACTTTTTTCTTCTCGGCAAGCCGCCTCCTTCCCCACCAACCTCCCACATCCGGGTAATCTGGACCTCTTATCAGCCCCATCCCGTGATGTGGCACGTGACTTTTACAGAGCGCCAAGAGATTTTGACGCAGGGTCGCACTCGGACCGGGGCTTGGTTGTTGGCTCAGACGTTGCTGCCGCTGAGAATGTGTGTGCGGCGAACAGTTTTCCCAAACTTTTGCGACAATCAGCACCATTCACCGAGCGCACTACAGCCTTCCCTTAAAGTTACCCTATCTGGACGCGACACTGCCTGGAGCAAGGTCGCTCTTTCTCTTCAAAAGATTGCGAGTGGTAACAGTTTTACGTGCGCCCTTTCGAGCCTTGAAATATTGAGCCTGCGCATCGCATCTTCCACTGCATCCCCCCCATCCTCTCAACTTTCAGGCACCCATCGAACACCCTTTCGCCGCCCTCTCGACCACTCATCGAACCAAACCTACACCTACCTAATTCGAACCGCCGCGATTCATACCGGAGAAATCCTCACCCTTCACTTCTAGCTCTTCGACATGTCTGAACAAGTCGATCTCACCACCATCCCCATCTCGCCCGATGGCGGGAACAATCCGGATGGCGCCGCCAACCATGCGGCCGACGACAAGACCATTACCGTCTTCCACGACAAGGACAACTTCAACGTGAAGCACCCGCTCACAAATCGATGGACGCTTTGGTTCACCAAGCCCGCCAGCGGAAAGGTTCGATCCTGTCTTCGTGCCCGCCATACGTTCAAGACCCTAACAAAATGTACACACACAGGGCGACAATTGGAATGACCTGCTGAAGGAGGTCATCACATTTGAGTCAGTTGAGGAGTTCTGGGGCGTCCAAGTAAGTCAGCTACCAGTGCTTCCCGCATGTCTCTGTCCTCGGCTGACGAAGAAACCAGAACAACATCGCCCTTGTCTCGGGACTTGCCCTTAAGTCGGATTACCACCTTTTCAAAGAAGGCGTGCGGCCAGAGTGGGAAGACCCCCAGAACAAGCATGGCGGCAAGTGGTCGTACCAGTTTAAGGAGAAACGGAACATCAACATCGATGAGCTCTGGCTGCACACGATGCTCGCTGCCATCGGCGAGACGCTAGAGGACGAGGAGGACGGGGAGGTGATGGGTGTCGTTGTCAACGTCCGCAAGGCCTTTTACCGCATCGGTGTCTGGACCCGCACCACGGGCCGGCACGTCCCCGGCCGTGGAGACGGGGACGTCGCTGGCGGGAAGGGCCGGTCCGCCGACAAGGGCAAGGAGATCCTGATGAACATTGGTCGCCGGTTCAAGAGCGTTCTCAAGCTGCCGCCTAACGAGATGCTCGAGTTTTCGGGCCACACCGACAGCGCCCACAGCGGCAGCACCCGCGCAAAAGCGAAGATGATGGTCTAATTCTGCCCTCCCGGGCTCAATTGCTCCATAGTTCGATTTTTGCAGGTCAACTTCACCACCTTGGGAACCCTGAGAAACCACGCAGTCTTCTTCCGTGGACATGAGGCCGTTATAGCACACTCAAGTTCAGTCCATCCCGGTAGTGTTCAGACGGAGATGCCATTGCAAGATCGGATTTGATTTCGAGTATGCGAGGATTCACGGACTGGGCCAGGAATGATTCTCAGCTTGTGCATGCATGCTTAAGGACGGTCGTTTATTTGCAACTCTGGGGTGACAGTTTCACCTGCGATGGATGGGTGAAGCAAAGCGCATTTGCTAGCCACCTCCTAGATACAAGCAAGGCAGCTTTGACAACAAACCGAACCCCCCTTGCGCGTTGGTCTGACGTGACAATCCGCCGCTGTCTATGTCTAACATGGCGATGCCGCTTGTCGTATACAGTATACTCGAGGATTTATGTTCTTTAAACATGAGGCCGCTCTCTGTACCCAAATGCCCAGGTCTGCTCAAGGATACCCTTGTCTGCTCCGTGCTCCGAGTCTTCACAGCTCATCCCCGCTGAACGCATCCTGGAAGATCTCCTTGACCAACACCTTCTTGTTGATCTTGCCCATGGCGTTCCTCGGGATATGGTCCACCACCTTGAGCACCTGCGGGATCTTGTAGCCGGCCAGCCTCCCCTTCAGCCCGCGCCGCATCTCCAGCGGCGACCATTTCCCCTCGGGCACGTTCTCCCGGTCGAGGATGACCACGGCGCCCACCTTCTGCCCCCACTTGCCGCTCGGCACGGCCACGACCGCCACCTCGGCAACCTGTGGCAGGGCGAGCATCTCCCGCTCCACCTCGAGCGCCGACACCTTCTCCCCGCCGCTCTTGATGATATCCGCGCTGCGCCGGCCCAGGATGAAGTACATGTCGCCCCGGGCCCAGTCCCTCTGGCTGGGCAGGCCGCTCTTCCCGGCGCCCTCGACCGTGCGCCGCACCGCCACGTCGCCCGTCTTGAACCACTGGCCCCGGCCGTCCTTGGAGTCGACAAATTCCCTGGCCGTCGCCTCCGGGTTCCGCCAGTACTCGGCAAAGACAGTCGGCCCGCGCAGCTGGATCTCGCCGACCCTCTCGCGGCCGTCGGCGTCGCGCTCCCGGCCGCGCTCCATGACCTGGTGCGTGTCGACGTCGACGAGCCGCGCCTCGACGCCGGGCAGCGGCCAGCCGACGGACCCGTCGACGCGGTCGGCCGCGTCGAGCCCGCAGCTCAGCGCCATGCCCACCTCGGTCATGCCGAAGCGCTCGAGCAGCACGTTGCCGCCGCTCAGGTCGGACCAGGCGCGCTTGGTGGGTGTCGGCAGCGCGGCGGAGCCCGAGATGGCCAGGCGCAGGTGCGGGGGCGAGATGGCGGTGCGGGTCGCGCTCTGCATGTCTGGCGGGAGGGCTTTGTGCGCCGTCAGCAGGCGGGCGTAGATGGTTGGGACGGCGGTGAGGAGGGTGATCTTGCTGTGGTGGTGGTGGCGGTGGGGTTCCGAGGTGGGCGTCTGGTCTGGGGTGAGGAACGGGGCGGCGAGGCGCCGCCAGACGGCGTCAGCGTTGAAGGGGAAGAGAAATTCGATGGTGCTGCCTGAGAATAGCGGAGTAAAGATGGCGTTGATGGTACCGTGGATGTGGTGGAGCGGGAGGACGTGAAGGAGATGGTCCGAGGGGGAGTACTCCCAGGCCTGTAGGAGGGACTTGGTTTGAGCTGTCATGACGGATTGGGGGAGCAGGACACCCTTCTGTAAGAGTTGTTAGTCTCGTTCGGGGGACTGCGGTTGCGGACAGAGGATCTCACGGGTCGGTTGGTTGTGCCGGAAGTGTAGAGCATCATTCCGGCCGAGCCTGGCTCGGTCTTTTCCAGAGTGACCTTCTCGTGGAGACCGCCGCCCTGGAACTTGCTGAGCTGGAGGTAGGCAGGCTCGACATCCAACTCGGTCCTGAGCACTTCCTCGGCCTTCTGGGCAAACTTGGCTGACGACAACAACATCAATGCCTCGCTATGGTTCAGGATATACTGCAATTCTGGAGGCGGGAATGCTGGTGACAAGGGAACCGCAATGGACTTGGCTGCGAGGATAGCCAGCAGGGTCACTTTGGGGGCGCAGAGCGTCAGTGCAAGCTTGGGAGGGCAGACTGGGCGGACGTCGTCGGCTTACCCACATAGTCGTAGCTGTTCTCGACCAGGAAGGCAATGCGCTCTCCATCAATATCGTCCTTCCCTGCAGCTTTGTACAGGCGGTTCCGGATCTTGTACACGTCGCCCAGCAACTCCCCATAGCGGAACCGGCGCCCGCTGTTGGAGTGAATGACAGCGGTTGAGTCTGGATCATGGCGGGCGATTGCCTCGAATACGGGCAGCTTAGGTAGTGTTGAAAACATCCTTAGGGTGGTAATTCTGCACAAAGGACGGGAGCGGCGCAGAGCAGCATGTAGCCGGTGACCGCAGCTCCTACCGAGAGAGATGCCAATCGACATCGGGAAGGGGAGGGGGAAGGCCGGACCGGCAGGATGAGGCAGGGAATTGCCGATCGGCTTTTTGAGGTGTCACCCCTCTCTTTCGGTTGCCAGGGGACGGACAGAAACCCGCGAGAGGAAGCGGAATATTACAGGGGTCTAAACATCAATGTCAACTTACACAGAAACGACTGTGATGCCGAGTCCACATGCGCATCCTACTTCTTTGTCCGACGAGCCACGATTCGGCGGTGGAATGACGATTGCACAAACCCGCCAGTTGGTTTTTCAGTGCAAGGGTCCGCTTTCCGGTGGGGAAAACCCCGACGTCGTCCCACCGTCCCACTGCCCTTGCAGGCGATCACATGGGATGAGAGAGCCCCTCTTATCTTATTGGTTCGCTCGGTGCCATGCCCCACGCTGAGGCGATAGATTCCCAGCTGCAGTCGCCGACGACGCGCACACCAACCAACACGCTGCGAGCTTTTCCAGTGACGGGCCAAACCAGCCCACGGCTTTTCCAAAACTTGCCCTATGTTGCGCCGAGCCGCATTAGGTCTCGCGAGAGCCGCCAGACCGTTTTCCACCATGGCTGCGCAAACTCCGGTCGAAGATGCCATCAGGCAGAAGGTAGGGAAGTCAAGTCAACTTCGTGGTTATTTGCACAATCGTTACGTCGGCAAGCTGACCGGTATCAATCCAGATCACCGCCGCCCTTAACCCCACCACGCTCGACATCTACAACGACTCGCACCTCCATGCGCACCACAAGCCGATGCAGGGCGTCACATCGACCGAGACGCATTTCCGACTAGTAATCACATCCGAGGCGTTCAAGTCCAAAATGCAGCCAGCACGACACCGTCTCGTCTACTCACTGCTGAAGGATGAGCTCGCCCAAGAGGGCGGCATCCATGCGCTTCAGCTTCGAACAATGACTCCGGAGGAAGAGGCGAAGCGGAGCGCCCAGGAAACCGGGACGAATTGAGGACATAACAAGTCGCAATGCAGAGAGGCACACCAAGATCAGAAAATGATACCTCCTGGATTGAGGAGCCAGGCATTTGCCTCATGCAGAGCTTGGTCTCCTTCCAGATAGAAGCCGCTCTCTGTGCCGTCCGCTGCTGTCGAAACATCCTTTCCAGCGCCCCCATCACCCCTGGACCGTAATAATGAGTATACATTGGATACTACTCCCTCACCATGCCGAATCAAGACAACATAAATTCCCGTGTGCCGTCTAGGATGCATTAGAGCCTTGGGGAGCCGAGCTCTGCGTCTTCTTCCACATCAGAAACTTCCTGAACTCCACGTCCCGCTTCTCGGCAGTCTGCGTCGTCAATCTGGGTCGCTTGAACCCGGCGCCGGGCCCCGCCATTGCTGAACCGTTCGAGACTCCAGGGGCAGCAACTCGCTTGCGAGTTGTCTCGGGGATGCTGTCCGGGTTGCTGAGCTGAGATGGCGCAAAGCTTGGGAATGCGCTTGAAGCCGGAGGTCGCCTCTCGGTCGCCTGGAGGGCTGGTGTTGGATTGACGTCCGGCAATGAGGACTCAACTTGGGTCAGGAAGGCGCCTGGCCTGCTGGCAGGAGTGTGCAACACACTTGACCCGACATTCTTTCCACGGGACCGGGAAACTGGCGAAGGGACCGAAACTTTGGTCCGGCTTGCTGGGAGGCCGATACTGCCACTTTCTGGGCGCATAACCGGCGACGCTACAGCCACGGGGCCACGATCGGTGCGCATCTCAGTCTTCCGTGGTGCAGGTCTGGGACTTGGGGTTGGGATCGTGTCTGGGAGAATATTCTGTGGTATTACATGGCTGATGTTCGTATCGATGGGCGGTGATCGGGTCATCTTGTTCCTTTCTGTTGTTCTGCCTGGCGCTTGCGGACCTGGTCGACTGCAGTCGCTTGCCTTCGCTGTTTCGAGGTCCTGCTGTATGGCGCGCAACTCCTTCGGGTACTGGCTGACAGCGTCCCTGACATTGTCCTTGGTCAGAACGCCTTTCGCATAGAGCGGCCTCGAGACGTTCTCGTTGTACCACTGGATGGCAGAAAGGGCGGGCTGACGGCGGTCCACCGTCTTGATGTAGGCAAGGTATTCGCCAGAAAAGACCCGAACAAAGTCATCGTAGAGAAACTCGGTGAGAGCTTTGTCCTTTTGAAGCTTCAAGATGCACAATATGCCTCGTATGAAATCCTTCAGGCTGCCCTGGTAGTCCGGGTAGGCGAGGTTGAAGGCAGTAAAGGGAACTTGTGATGCGGGGCCGTTTGGCAGCAGTCTTTCCATCGGATTGTTGGATCCCTGATCGCTGGCTAGGCATGATGGGGCCGTTACAATACCGGGTTGGTTTGCTGCCGGCATCACAGGGGAGGGTTGCCGTGGCGGTACCCCTGATACCGGAGACAATGAGCTGATCACAGGGCTGGATGAGCCAAGCGAGCGGTCCGGCCTGCACCCGGGAAGTGGCAAACCCGGAGCGTGACTCTGACTGACAGGCCGACCAGGGCTGGAAAAGACAGCAGCGGGGGCCTTCATTCGTCGCCGACGTTTCGCCTCAGGGGCCTGGGCGGGACTGGTTTTCTCATTAAGTGTACATGGAATGATCTGGGCCGAGGGTGGTGTGGGTTCAACGACGGCCACATGCTTTTGATCAGTTGGCTCCAGGACATCGGTGATGGCTCTTGGGACTTCAACCTCCAGTCCATGCTCGGATGCGACGCTGCTGCTGGGAGGAAATTCCGTCAACGGGCGCGCCCTGAACACGGCTTTGCCTGCAGAAAGGATGCCTCGGCGATCGGAAGACGCTCGACTTGGAGAGCTCACAGCTCCGATCAGGTCCTCCGCCTGACGGGGCGCACGGTAATGCGCCGAGGGGGACGGCTCCCATGACATAGGAGTCCCAGTCTCTTCATCTTCCCCTCCCCTATCTTCGGCGGCTGGCGAAGTTTGATTCGATTCCTCGTGAGCCGTAGTACTCGGTGCCAAAGACGCGCGTCCCAAACACAGCTGTTTCCTTTCGGCGGGGGCTGGGGATGGAGGCTGTGACGATAGTTGCTCCCTCTCGATCCGGCTGAGAGACTCGGGGTGCGGTGAGTGTCCTTCTCCATCCCCATCGGGGCATACCAGTGCCCTCCTTATATAATTCGCCTTCGCGTCTTCCAGCACCTTAGGCGGTACATTGGGAACCCCCCCAGCAGCCCAGGCATCTGGAAGGTCCAACAACTTCTGCTGGTCTGAGGGTACTTTGACGTATCGGAAAGGGATTCTTGTGCGACTAGTGACTTGAGCGGGGCGCCAGGTAGTCCACTGTACCGGGGCTTCATGTGTCCCTGTCGCCGCCATGCTGGCAGGACGAAACTGTCGTCTGAAATTTTGAGTCGCGTGTTGGGATAGCCTGGTCGGTTTTATCTCGTGGCTGCCGTGTTTGCCTGGGTGATTGCCGTTGCGCTGTCATGGCAGCTGCTGGGAAAAAGCGGTTGGAAAGGCGGAAAGGCGGAAAGGCGCAATGATCCTTTGACCAGTGCGGTGGCAACTGGCAAGTGACAAGCCTGCAGCGCATTTGTTTCCGCCAACTGACAAGGACCAAGGTTTGGGTTGAGGCGCGAGTGAGCATGAAGACACGCGAAAGTGGGCCGCACCAGCCGAGTCGACGCCAGATCACGTGACCACTTCATTCCCCTCCAGCCGTCGGACCCATGCGATACCGTACAAATGCACAAGGGTTAGGGAACAGAATATCCGTACCGGGTGTCCGTATCGCTATCCGTACCGGTATTGTACAAACACTTCTGCCCAATGACGCATGCCGTCTTGGCCCCTGCATCAACCCCCCAGTCCTGCGGAAGTTCGTTGAGGCACGATCATTCATACCATGTGACTAGGGTACGGTAGAGACGCCTAGAACCCTCGACAGACAGCTTTCCCCTTTGAAAGCATTCCAACCCGTTTGTTAGAGAGCTTGCAGTTAATTCTGCGCCTCAAAACCTGCAACTCCTCCGTGCCGTACCTTGAGTTTTAGTTGGGCTCCTCGCTTACTCATTCGGAAATGCCCGTCTTCGCCGCGCAGCGTCTGCCCCCGAACCAACCCATCCGACTGACTACCCGACCTTATCCCTGACGGCAAATGCCAAAGCATGCGCCTTGAGTCCATCACCGGCTGCGCAACAAACATCCGCAGCCCGCCTGGCGGGAACCTGTCAACATGGCGAACCCGAACGGTCTCAGGCCGTCGTCCTTGGGCCCTTCAGCGCCCCCGTCGTCCGCCGATACTAGATCACGCCGCGACTCGATCACTTCGCATTCCGTGTCTTCGAATGTCGACAAGGACCAGCTCGCCCTGGCGCTCGACAAGATTCACACCTCTGCTAGCCAGTCGGGACTCTTGACTACCTTCAACGACTTCGCTTCGCCTCCCGGTTCGCTGCCCTCGGCCGACAATAAATCCACCGCCGGCGATCTCGTCCAGCAAGGCCTGAGTGGCCTGTACACCCGCTTCAAAGAGGCTGTGAGCGGTGTCGGCAAGCCGTCGGCTCAAGAAACGGATGACGCCAATAGCCAAGATGCAGTCTCAACCAGGAAGAGCATCAGCACGCCGGCTAGTTCCACCCCTTCGAAAACATCGCCTCTTCCCCGCGGGGAAAGCGGTGCCACGAACTCGACCTTTCAGTCTGCCACAACCTCAAATATCCAGACTCTGTCATCAGCCAGCGCCTTGGCGTCCGAGTCGCAAACGACAGCGCCACAGTCGTCGGCAGCTTCTTCCATCACGCCAACATCCGCTCCGAAAGCCTCTCCCGCAAGCGCCCAAAGTCTGCCAAAGGTCGTCAAGGCAGCCGCGCCAGTAACAGCCAACCCCACCATCGCCCCGATCACGGTGCAGGGTCTCATGGATATGGAGCCCACCCGGGGCGCTTCTGCCCCCGTGGACGATCTGCCTCTCCGAACTGCGGCCGGCCGTAGGAGCATAAGCAGGCCTGGAGACACGGCACCGAGCCCCAACCTGTCCGGCACTCCAAGCCTAGAAAGTGTAGCCACCAGTGAGCGAATAATGCGGCCGGGTCGGGCGAGAAGGGATGATGCCGTTGCTGTTGACGAAGGTGCCGATACGCCGCGCAGTCCGGTCCAGTCCTTGGCTGAACCCCGTAATCCATCGTCCTCCTCCCGTGCCGTCCCCGCCGAACTCATGAATATGAGAAAGCCCGCAGTCATAGACCGCATCTCCTTCACTAGAGACCGGAGCCATTCGAGGTCCTCGTCCATGGAGCCAGGCGCTGCCGAAGCGAGCCCCATCAGCACCTCGGCCCATAGCTCTGTGCACCATGACTCTTTCACGCATACTGAGCGGCCGCAGAGGCTGCAGTCGGGTATCATGAAGATTCCGGGCACCACCACCAACGAAGGCGCCCCCGAGATCGTCAACGCGCGGCTGGAACGGATGCGGAAGCAGGTGCTGAGCAAGGAGTTCTGGATGGCTGATGAGACGTGCAAGGAGTGCTTCCTCTGCGGAATGCCCTTTACCGCCTTTCGGCGCAAGCACCACTGCCGGACATGCGGCTGCATTTTCGACTCGAAATGCACGTCCAATATCTCGGGCCAAAAGTTCGGTGTTCAGGGCACTCTTCGTGTTTGCAAGACCTGCCTCAACGTCATTAACCGCCGCTATGACAGTGGCTCGGACGACTCGGCTGACGAGTCCTATCTTCCGGCTATTTTTCGAGCCAGCCATCCACTCAAGGCCGCCGCTGCAGCCGCGAGAGCGAGGACAGACGACGAGGGCAGCATGTCGGAACGTACTGAGCATGCGGACGACACACGGACCGCCACCACGCCCATGATGGCTATTCCGGCGACACGGCGCTTGGGAGATAGCAATCGCCACTCGGCCGTTTTGGAGATTGATATGCCCCAGCTCAGCCGACCGGGCTCGTCGCGTTCCCTAAAGTCTTTGTCTGCCACCCGGCCACCGTCCTCTGGTCACCGTCGGCACCATTCAAAGCACAATATTCTGGCAAGGTTCAAGTCTCCCCCAGACGACAGGGCTCCCTTTCGCACACCAGCCAGCGACGACGTGGGGAAGAAGTCCAACGTCAATGCCTTCCACGCCGACAACATCATCGACCCAGAGCTGGCCGATTACATGTCGGACGAGTCGAGCGAGGACGAGCAAATGAGCAGTATTTTCACCACCCTGGACGGCGGCGATTTTCAGCCAGCCAGCCTGGATGCAGGTCGATCAAGCTTTGGCACATACCTGAGCGCGGGGAGAAAACACCGTTTCCGCCAGGGTGACAAGAGCATAAGCGGTCTCAGCCACACGAGTCGTGCCTATGAAGAGGGCGGCGGCCTGCAGAATTTCCCGATCCACGCGCGGCCGCCACGGCGGAGAAATCTCAGCGTTGCGAGTGCCAGCGTCCATCATCTACGCTCCCCGCGGCAAAAATCGACAGCTCTGAAGGGAGCCTCCGCCTCCGCCGACAGTCTTTCCGCCTTTGACAATGCCATGGACGCGCCCGGGCTGAAGCAGAGCGATTCCATACCTGAAGGAAGGTCCACAGAGGAGGGGCTGAATCCCGCGAGCTTACAGCACGTGAGGAAGCTGTTCCGGCAGCTGCTGCAAGATGCCGAGATTCCCAACCCAGCGGGGTGGGAGAGGACCCTGATCCCCATCCTCGACAAGTGTGCCGACGACGTCGATCCAGACATTCGCAACGGAGATGACATGGATATACGGCACTGGGTAAAGCTGAAGAGGATCCCAGGCGGCAAGCCCAGCGATACCGCCTACGTGCACGGTGTTGTCTTCACCAAGAACCTCGCCCTCAAAAGCATGCCGCGCAAGATGCGCAACCCGAGGATAGTGATTGCCACATTCCCCCTCGAATACCAGCGCCACCCGGAACAACATTTTATGAGCTTGCAGCCGGTCATCGAGCAGGAGAAGGAGTACCTGAGGATGGTGGTCAACCGGATCCTCAATCTGGAGCCGAGCGTGCTGCTGGTCGAGAAAAGCGTTGCAGGCATTGCGCTGCAGTATCTCTCGGAAGCAAAAGTTGCCGTCGCCTACAACGTCAAGCCATCCGTTCTCGAAGCCGTGGCGCGTATTGTGAACATGCCCGTCATCTCGTCAATGGACATGCTCACCCTCGGGGCTCGGGTCGGTGTGTGCGAGAGCTTCGAGGTCAAGACGTTTGTCAACAACGAGATCAGGGGCAAGAAGAAAACGTACATCTTCATCTCCGGCTGCCCGAAAGACCGTGGTTGCACCATCGCGCTTCGCGGCGCCTCGACCGCGATTCTATCTCGGATGAAGCGCATCACTGAGTTCATGGTCTATGTCATCTACAATCTGAAGCTGGAGTCCTGCCTGATGCGCGACGAATTCGTCCACATCCCATCCGAGCCCTCGCTGCCAACGCTACCAACCCTGATGCCAGGGTCACATACCAACGACAGCCTCATCTTGCGCGCTGGCCAAGAGCCGGATCCAACCAGCCGCCGCCCTGCCATCCTCATCACGCATCAGAGCACAGAGAGTGTGAATGGCTCACACGCAAACGAGCGGGGGAATGTGGTTGCCGAGCTGGAGCCTGCATGCGTGCCGGAACAGGTTGCGCAGCCCGCTGCCGAGCTGACTCAAGGCTCAGTAACCATGCATGAGTTGCACTCCCACGCGCAAGTACCAGACGACGTCCCGATGGCCACTTTTCACAGCGAAACGGTGCAGAAGTACGATACCAGGATCCTATCTACGTCGCCATTCGTCCAATTTCGGCAGCCCTATTTGCTCATGAAGGCGCGGGAGCAAGAGCGGCGTGCGGCCTACTTGAAACGGCTCCTTCAAGAGGAACAGGTAGAGAGGATCCGGGATCCTGAGAAGCAAGAGCCGGAACCCTTCCAGCTTGTCAAGCCGGAAATGGTACGCGGAGTTGAGCGGACAGCTCGGCCCAAGGTCATGGAGGTTTTGCATGCCGTCCATGACGCCGAGTACGACAAAGCTACGCACAGTTACCGAACGCAGGCGAAGCAATGGGAGGCGTACATCCATGGAAGCCTTGATCTCTTTGATCCGTACTCGCACCAGAGCATCGTGGTCCTCTATTCAGTCACTTGCACGGCAACCAAAATACCATGCTCGGAGCCCGGCCTGGTCGCCATCGAGTTCTACAATGAGCACCCGGATCCGAATGGGAGCATGGACCAGGACTGCACTCTGGGACAATACATTGAAGACGTCTGCGAGGGTGCCGATTTCGTCTGCCACTCCAACGGGTGCGACCGGAAGATGTACGAGCACCATCGCACCTACGTCCATGACAACGCCCGCCTCACCATCATACTGGAGAAGTCTCCGGCCTGGCCCGAGAATTTTCCCGAGAAGCCCCATAACAGAGACGGCGACAATGACGGGACGGGAATTTGCATGTGGAACTTCTGCAGGCATTGCAACAAGCACTTTGGCCTGATGCCCATGTCTGTCAGCACGTGGAAGTACTCGTTTGGCAAGTACCTCGAGCTGTCATACTGGAGCAGAGGACTTCAGTTGAACCCTCAAACCGAGTGTCCGCACGACCACCAGAAGGATCACATCCGCTTCTTTTACTATCTGTACCGCGACATCGCCGTCAGGGTGCACTACGACCCCATCGAACTCTACGAGATCATCGTGCCGCGAACGAGGCTCACCTGGAAGGTGGACTACGACCTGCGACTGAAGAACGACGTCTACCTCAAGGCGGAGGAGCGGTGGAACCGCTTCATGAACTCGGTCGCCGCGAGGCTCAAGAGCATCCGAATCGACAGCGTGCTGCCAGAGAAGGCCGAGGCTTGTCGGGCAGAGGTGGAGAGGCTCAGCAAAAAGGCGCAGGATGAGCAGGCGCAGCTGATCGGCGCCCTTCAGGACGCTTACATGAGGTCCAGATACTACGAGGTGATACCTTTCAACGCCGTCATCCGGGAGATGCTCGAAAAGGTGACCGACTGGGATGCCGCCTTTGCCGCCTTTGAAGCCGAATTCCTCTCGGACAAGGACGTCCGCCAGTTGACTATCATCCAGCTGAAGAAGATTTTTACGGACCACGAGTCCAAAGAGTCCCTACTAGTACCGAGCACGGAAACGACCGCGTCCATTGTGTCCGAGTCCGAAGAAAAACCGACACCCTCCACGTCCCCTCCTGGGTTGTCCGATTCTGACGAGAAGCCATCTCAGAGCTCGGAGGGAGATACCCACCAATCAGTAGAGACTCCTCTTGACTCGGCCTCTCAGGTGGAGGAACTTCTGGAGCGGGTTGAGCCTCTGGATCTTGTAACACCAGCCTCGGCAGCAGTGCCAAAAAGCCATGTCCCCTCCGGGTCAGAAGTGGCGATGGACCTCAGGCCGCCGCCCACCGATCAACCGCCCACCTCATCTCCAGCTTCTGTTGCTGCAGATCATTTCACATCGCAAGCTGGTGCTTTGCAGCCGACGGCTCCAGCCCATCTATCTCTGACGGAAAAGGTCGAGCAACTGCGTCGGGAACAGCGGATACTTTCAAAGGAGGCCGCCGGCCCGGTTTCCGACGGCGGAAATGTCAGCGATACTCCCAGGCCAACCCCGGAACGCACACTGCCTAGGCGGATCGGTTCGAACGTGCCGCCTCCGCTCGTTCGTGCAATCTCCCAGCCACCCGGGACGTTGCCGAGGACTCAGTCCTCCATCGGCAAGCTCCTGAAGGAACAAAAGGCGCATGATATGGGCGGCGAAGCGCAAAAGCTAATTCCAGACGGCTGCGTAGTGAAAGCAGACAAGAAGCTCATTGACCGTATTGGCCTTGGAGCCCTCAAGAGTCATCGTAAGGGAGGGCCTTCTGGAATTCCACGCTACGTCCACAAGAGGGAGTCAAAGGTCTCGACTCTGGCGCGCCACTTTGAACAGTTGAGCCGTGAATTCGAAAAGGAGAGACTGAAGGATCGGAAGCAGCGCGCTGCCAAGATGCACCACACCCGGGCGTTCTTGCCGCGGTCTTCTACCAAGACGATAGTAGAAGTCTACAAAGACGTGGACCAGGCGGTGCAAGAGCCGGGGCCGTCGGAGGACGACCATGTCCTTGACAGAGAGCAGAGCGACAAGCCGGCACAGGAACTGCCAACCACGCCTGCCGTCCAGCCTGCCGAGACGCAGCAGGCTGTGCCTTCGGAGACAGAGCCGGGTTCGTCCCAGGAGCTTTCTTTGCTGATACCACGGCCAGACGAGGCGCCTGAGCCAGCCGAGGCAGACGACAACCGGCAGCACAGCCGAGCCGGTTCTGATGACGAGGGAGCAGAGAGTGACGTCGATCATTCCGCCATCACTCTTGATGACATTCTACCGGATGTCAAGGAGATTGCCGATTCCCTGGATCGAAGCGAGGAGCTGCCCGAAGAGCTGCCAAAGCACGAGAAGAAGAGTCTGATGACCATGCTGACCAACTTCTGGGCTGAGCGCTCTGCCAGCGGCTGGCCTCAGCTGGAATATCCTATCAACGCCACGGACCACATCTTTTTCGACTCGGACGTGATTATCAAGGAGGATGAACCGAGCTCTCTGGTGGCCTTTGCCCTGAGCTCAGAGGACTACAGGGTGAAACTCGCCGAGATCCGGCAGAAGTGGGACATGGCAACCGACCCGGAGACGGACAACAGCAGCGACGAGCTGGAGATGAAAGGGCTGCGAGCATCTGGCATGGCTGCCACCAACAACGCAAAGGCCACCAAATACAACACCGAGCTCGAAAAGAGCCTGCTCCGATCGACGGGCATGCACGTCAAGTACCAGTTCACCGAAGGGTCGGCCAAGATGACGTGTCAGATCTTCTACGCCGAGCAGTTTGATGCGCTCCGACGCAAGTGCGGCGTCGCTGACCGCTTCGTTGAGTCCCTGTCTCGGTGCATGAAGTGGGATTCTAAGGGCGGCAAAACCAAATCCGTCTTCCTCAAGACGCTGGACGAGCGGTTCATCCTAAAGTCCCTCTCGCCGAGCGAGACGTCATCCTTCCTCCGGTTCGCGCCGGACTACTTCAGCATCATGGCCGAAGCGCTCTTCCACGACCTGCCGTCCGTCATTGCCAAAATGTTTGGCTTCTTCCGCATCTTCATCAAGAACCCGCTCACCAACACCGAGATCAAGCTGGACCTCCTGGTCATGGAGAACCTGTTCTACGACCGGTGCCCGAGCCGGACGTTTGACCTCAAGGGGTCGATGCGCAACCGCAAGATCCAGTCAACGGGGGAGCAGAACGAGGTGCTCCTGGACGAGAACATGGTCGAGTACATCTATGAGTCGCCGCTGTTTGCGCGGGAGCACTCGAAGCGGCTGCTGCGGGCGTCCGTCTTCAATGACACGCTGTTCCTGGCCAAGCAGGACGTCATGGACTACTCGCTCATGGTTGCCGTGGACGAGGTCAAGAGGGAGATCGCCGTGGGCATCATCGACTGCATCCGGACCTACACGTGGGACAAGCAGCTCGAGAGCTGGATCAAGAACCGCGGGTTTGCGGGCGGCGGGCGCAACAGGCCGACTGTCACGAGTCCGAGGGAGTACAAGAGCCGGTTCAGGGAAGCTATGGCGAGGTAAGTCGAGTCACTTTCTTTTTTATCCTTTTTTTTCTTTTCTTTGTCTTTTGGAGCGTTCAGGGTGAAACCGATCGGCTAACGGAGTGGTTTGACAGGTACATTCTTCAGTCTCCCAACTGCTGGCACACGTTTGGAAATCGGCATTCTCCTTCTACGCCTGCCACTCCGAGACCGCGGTTCGAGGAAGATGCCTGATGATGTAGCTAGATATTCTTACCAGGGCATGAGAGTGTGGTTGACGAACGAATGTTGCATTTTTTGGATGGCATGGCAGAGCGATGGATCGGTGGCATGTTCTCGGGGTTGGGCTACAGTATCGGCGTCCTGGGGAGACTGTCTCAACGTGGGCATACTACCCACCCCCCTTTTGTTCTGGTTTATGCATAGTTGGGGTGTTCGAGGAGATGGCCATATTTGCATTACTGATGATGGGTTAGCGTGTTAGCATGCTAGACGGCCTGTATGGTACTTGCTAGGAACAAACGAACTACCATGAATCCCCTGGTGTGGGATACTCGACGAAGCGTAAGTAAACAATAATGACCAAAACGCCCAACGCCACCCAATACCCGCCCGCCGCCTCAGCTACTTCCCGACTTGTTCATCAGTCGGCCATCCACGACTCGCCCATGCCAGTCATGGCTACATCGACACTCTGGATTTCAAAATCTTCTCCAAACTCTTCCTCCGAGTCAGTATCCGACTCCAGTTCCTCGCTAGCATCCTGCTGTTGCTGCTGCTCGGCCTCTGCCACGGGGCCCCAGCTCTTTGGGACCAACTTCGGATCGACAGGCGGTAGCCAGTCCTCCCCCTTCCGATCCTCGGCCCTCGATGACGGACTCGAGAAGGGGTTCAAGTTCGTCAGTGCGTCTCCCCAGGTACGCTTCGGCCGTCGTTGCAATCCCATCGCTGTCGTCATACGTATTGTCAGTCAGCATCGATCGCTTTTGTTCTCACCCCATGACCACATCCGAACCTCCAAACAAATCACACAAAGATAAGCAGAAAAAGAAGGAAAGGAAGGACAAAACGTACCATTCTCCACCATGTCAGCCATGCTCCTCTCAATCCTCTCCCTCTGCAACCGCGTGTCCCCGAGCGCGAAGACGGCCGGCCCGCGCCGGTACACCGTCTTCTCCTGCTGGTACGGCGTCAGCTTGGGCCGCAGGTACTTGGCGTCGGTCGTCGGGTCCTGCGCGGCCGCGTCGTACGTCACGGCCCGGTCTAGGTGCTCGTCCTGCCGGACGGCGCGCTCGGCCGAAGAGGACAGGTGGCCCGTCCCAAGCGGCCAGCGGTCAACGGACCAGTACTGGCGCCGCGCCGACTGCCCGCGCACCGGCAGCGCGGCCCAGTCCCAGTTGTGGTCGCGGACGAGGGCGGCCGTGCCGGAGGAGCTGGAGATGGAGTGGTGGTGGGCGGCGCGGGCCGGGTGAAGCATCGGCTCGTTGGCGCTGAGCTCGTCGATGATCTTGGTGCGGATGCTGGCGAGCTCTTGCGCGGTCGGCTCCGGGCTGGCGGTGCCCTGGAGATCGGCGCAGGCTTGCTTCCATTTGGTCAGGGCGTCGCGGAGGCGGCGGGCGGCGGCGGTCGGGCTCGGGGCGGGCTCGTCGGCGGGGGTCTGCTCGAGGGCCGAGATTGTGTAGCCCAGGCGGAAGGCGAGGGAGGCGAAGAAGTTCCAGACGGGGCTGCCCTCGCCGACATCTGGTTGTCCGAGTCGGCCCTGAATGACGGTCCCGAAGTCTGTGATGTGTTTCTCGAGCTGCTTGGGCCGCTCCAGCTGGCCTGCGGTCGGCCATATGACGCGATGCTCGGGGAAGTACTCGGCCACGGGCCGCTCGACGACGCCGTAACACACGACATCGAGACGGAATCTGGGATTGTTTGTCAGCGCTCCTCTGGAAGGCATGGGCTGCGGGACGATGGGCTAGTCTCACCTCACATGGCCGCTCTTGTTCAGCCTGTCCAGCCAGCAGCAGGCATCATGTGGCTGGAACTCGTACTTGGTCACGGCACTGCTGTCCTTGCCGGCGTTGATGGCCGCCAGCAGATCCTCGACCTCGACCTCGGCATCGTGCCGGCTGAACAGCCCCTGAGGGTTTGCGTCGTCCAACAGCTTCTGCACCTTCTGGGCGAAGAGAAGGAACAGCCGGTACTTGTCCCTGGGCGTGTCCGGGACAAAGCGTCGCTCCCAGTTCTTGGAATTGACATACTCGCCCGTGAGGAACTTGAGCCACATCACCTCCTCGTGGTCAAGATACCTCGGCCGCCGCTCACGGCCAACCTGCTCCCACTCATCGCCCGCAAGCTCGACCCCCTCGGGCAACCGTGCCTCGTCCCCCTTTGCACCCTCTCTCACCATGCGAAGCACCGCCTCCAGCAACGGCCTCGGCACCCGGCGATACGCCGCCTCGAGCATCGCAACCGTCGTGCGACACAGCCTCAGCATGTCCCGCCTGGCCTCCGCCTTGGCATCCAGCACGGGGCGGGCAAACGGCCCGCCGTTGACCAGGTTGGGCGGCAGCGCGGGCCAGCGGGGATCGCCGGCGTGCTGTGCGTCGACCTGCATCAGCGCCACCTTGCGGCTCATCTTGATGGTCCGGAGCCGGTCGCGGTAGTCGACCGTGTGCTGCAGCGGATCGAGCTGCTCCGGCAGCTGGGACGGGTCCAGGCTGGGCGGCGTCCACTGCGGGCCGTCGGCGCTTTCGCAGGCCTGGCGCAGCGTCGCGGCCGGCACGGGCAGGACCAGCCGGCGCCAGGGGGTGTGCAGCTCGGCCGTCGTCGGGTTCGTGGGCAGCGCCCGCAGCGCCTGCTGCAGACCGGCGCGGCGGGCGCCGCGCTCCATGGCCCAGCTCTTGGGGCTGCCGGGCCGGAGGGCCCTGCCGGAGGGGAGCGAGGTCGGCCGTCCTGTGCCTGCTGGGTCGGTGCGGATCCAGCCGGTGTTGGTCCCGTGGGCGGAGGAGTGGAAGGACCGGTCTTCAACGTAGGCCATGTTGTTGCGCTCCTGGCTGTTCTCGGCGTTGGTGGGGATGTGCTCCAGGTCGTTCCCGGCTATGGGCTGCCACCACTGTCTCTCGTCTTGGGCCAGCTGCTCGTAGAGATGGTCGTCCTCGGGCCGGTCGACGAGCATCCTGTTAACCGGACCGGGTGTGCGCGGGGGGGCTGATCGTGGGAGGAGGGTTCTCCGGTCGGGGAGTGAGCTGGTGCGCGACGGTAGGGGCCAGGCTTGCCCGCCGACCATCCAGTTGAGGCGTGTCGACCTCAGAGGGCTCGTCCGCGGCTTGGCGATCTCCAAGGGAGTCGGGTTGTAGTGGTGCTCCTGGAACAGCACGTGGGCCTTGGCCTTGTTGAGGGCGTCGTTGAACATGGCTTGGGTCTGGGGGCTGGCATTGTCCAGTTGATGCCTGTCGTCCTGGTTGGCGAGCCACTCCAGGTAGGCCACGACCTCTTCAAACTTGGCCTCCCAATCCAGACAGCGATCCACGTCCTCCTCGGCGAGGAACTTGACGACGGTGTCGAGGCGGGCGGCCAAGGGGGGCTGGCGGCTGTCCTTGTACCACGAGTTGGCCTCCCAGTCCGGCCCTGTTTGGTCCATGGCCTCGTCCCCGTCGTGCAAGACTCCAGTCCTAGGGAGAGACCGAATGGCCTGTAGTCGCTGGAATAAGGGGCCATGTTTCCCAATGAATCGGCCTGCTTTACCTGATCCCACGGTGCTCCTCGAGTGCAATAGAGGAGCAACCACCGGCACGGACCGACTGAAAGCGTCGGGCACGCCGGGGACATGGTCTCCTGACCGTTGGCTCGTCCTCACTCCCTCAGGGTCGTTTTGACGGGCTTCGCCGCCGAGGCTTTCGGTTTCCACTCCTGCCTGCTCCTCGTCCACGTCTTCGTCAGGGCTCAACTTGTGAATGGCAGGCGGCTCAACGACAGGTTCCAGGTTGAGTGTGAGTATGGGCGTAAGCTGGGCGTTGGGTCGATACTGCTCCGGAATAGGGGCAGCCGGCGGGGTAGTCACTGAGGTGGTGGGCGAGTGCACCTGGTCGAAGAAGCTGTATGGCTCGACCTCACGCCAGAACCTTGGACTC
Organism: Parathielavia hyrcaniae; assembly: GCA_033575675.1. Taxonomy (NCBI): domain Eukaryota; kingdom Fungi; phylum Ascomycota; class Sordariomycetes; order Sordariales; family Chaetomiaceae; genus Parathielavia; species Parathielavia hyrcaniae. The sequence goes on from MU863625.1 coordinate 1,535,853, forward strand.
GGCTGGAAGTCCCTGATCTCTGTGTTTCGGAGGTACGATGCAATCCTGTGGATGAGATCTCCTCCGCCATCTCTCAGGACCACCTCCTTCAGGAAGGCCCCGAACAAAATCGGACAGTCGGGGTCTTTGGCATAGTTGATGAGGAACTGTACGAGGGAAACTGCAAGTATATGTCAGTTCCGGGCTCCATCTATCCAGCTTCCCCTGGCTTGACCTGTGGCTGGGGTACGCACCATCAGGCTCCTTTCGCGGCCCGTGATATTGCGGAGAAAAGTCGCTGCTTTTTCTTCTCGCAAAAGGCGATGATGGACTCAGAGGGAGTGCATCCCGGCTCGTTGACACTTCAGACATGGAGGTCTCTCATCTAACACAAGTCCTGTATGTCTTACTTTTCGTCGGCGTTCAATCTTCGAGACAGCGATGGGGTAGGAGTGTGGAGGGAGACAGGGGAACACGTCAATGGCAGGGAAGGGTATGGGGCATGGGGGATATCTATGTCTTGCCCTGCCGGCTGGAATGTGTTGGCCGCATTCATGTCCAGAGACCACGACACAATGAAGCGGGCTCCGATGTGCATAGCTTGTCGAATGGGACACAAAGACGCTCACTTGGCGATTCTGGGACAGTCCCGCTTTCAGCAAAGGATGGCTGGTTGGCAAACAAAGGATTGACCTCAGCCCCAAAGGACAAAGCACAATCCGGATTGCTCTGAGCGTCTTCAGCGCCTCATTCAGCAAACTTGGATCACAGGGCTCTGCTTTGTTCCGGATGGAGAGGCGATGGAGCCATACCGCAAATACCAAAAAGGCTTCAAAAATGGGCTGCCCCTGAACCAAACGAAAGACTGGAAGCACCGCTCAACTTGACAATACTAAACTACAACTAGGCAGAGAAGTGAGTGAAAAGGGAGACATTATCTCGCCATCATCTTTATCACCACCTTCTTACACCCCTTTCTGAGTGTTTTACCGTTCAAGATGGCGTCGAACGAGCAACACTTCGGTAACCCATCCGACCTCGTAGAGCACCACGCGCCTTCGGTCCTTCATGAGCTTCATTCGCCTCGTCGACGGTCCGGTGGTCTCGGAGCTCATGGCAGAGGTCAAACTCGCCCAAGAAGACCATCGGCAACCCTCAGAAGCGCCGCACGCAACGCCGAGAGCTTCAATCGGAACCGCGACCACCGTGTTCGGCGCATGAGCGAAGACCTGGCAATCCTCCGCTCGCACCGCGCAAGAACTCGAAGTGTTGCAAGAATACAGGCAGAGCAGCAGCGACAGCAACGAGAGCAGGAGGAGACGGCCCTGCCCCCCGAAGCCACTAGTCCTAGGAGCGGTCTTCAGGACCGCATCAGCTCCAACTCGAATGATACCCTCCCCGCCAAAGAATGGAGGCCGTCCATCGCCTTGGGATCCCCGCTCTGGCTCGACGGGGAGGACCTCGGCGCCATCGAGATCGCCGACAGGAAGGTCGCCCAAACCCGCCTGTGGCTGGACTACTACCAGGGGGCCTCTGACTTCCTCCAAACCCACCAGGAAGCACTCCGCGAGAGGGAACAGCTGGACGAGGCCGACGAAACCAACACCAAGCCAACTTCAGCCCTCCACTCGACCCAAACCAGCGCCATCCAGAAGCGTCTCCGCCATCTCCGCGTCATCGTGCAGGACAGCCACTTCCCCCCCGAGCGCGCCAACATCGAAGCCGCCATCGCCGGCTACGAGTCCGGCGCCATCTCCTACTCGGACTCGTACACGCTGATTTGGGTCGGCCGCATCGTCGACCGCTGTCCCGACTTTGACTCCTTCACGGTCGGCCGCAGGGCGCGCCTGGCCCGCTACGAAGCCGAGCACGGGCCCGGCTGGTTGTGGTACGAGCCGCCTCTGTCCGGCGGCGGCGGCACCATCCGTGGGCCGACCATGGTCATCAAGAGGGCCGTCTGCCTCGAGAACAAGGCCGAATGGCGCCGCGGGACCGACAACATGGGCCACTACCGCGCAAGGATGAGCTTCCGCCGCCGCAAGGAGATGGTAGCCGCTGCAGCAGCATCATCATCCCCCTTTTCTCACCAACAACAACAACAACCCCACGTCCGCCCTCGCGGCCCCAACAACACCACCACCACCACCACAAAGGCCCCCCCACGGCGCTCCACAGCAACAAAAACAACCATCATCCCGCAGCCCAACACCAGCCGACCGGGCACGACCGTCCCAGACCCAGACGGCCCGCGCATCGTGTGGGACATGCTCCTCGACTCGGGCGCGACGCTGCCCTGCCTCTTCGAGGGCGACCTGCGACGCCTGGGCATCAACCGGCACACGTACGCCGCGCAGTCGAGCCGCACCATCGCGACGGCCGATTCCGTCATCGAGTCGCGCGTCTACGAGCTGGACGTCGGCGTCTGCGGCGACGGCGAGTCGCAGCTTCCTGGTAGCGCCACCGGCATCGCCAGCAACTCGACCCACTTCCCCTCCCCCTTCTCACCGAGCCTAGTCTCCCCCCATAGCATCACCCCTCTCTCTCCGCCGGCCACGGATGCCGTCGCCGAGAAGCCCGAGACCGAGAACCACTCGAAGCAATCAAGCGACCTGTCAGACTCGCTCGCCTGCACCATCCCTGTCGTCTTCTTCCCAGGCTCCTCGAGCGATTTCAGCGCCGACCACCACACGCCGGACCGGCTGAGCGGCATCCTCCCCTTCCACATCTGCTACTGGTCCAGCGCGCCGGGCAACTTCAAGCTCTGGCTGGGCGAGACAAGGAACGACGTGGTCGGGGCCGGCAGGCTGCCGGGCATTATGCGGTACGGCGGCGTCATCGGGGCGACGAACGAGACCACCGAGTCGAGGACCCCGCCGCGGCCGAGGACCACCACAACGCCGAAGCTCGTCGTGCGGCGGGCGAGCCGGAATCAACAAACGCCCCAGGGGACCGTATTTGGCGTTAAATTAGCACAGGACGCTGGGCGGGTGCATTGGGACGAGAATGTCGAGGACTTGAAACCCGGCTTGAGTGGCTTCGACTTTGACTCTGTCAATGCTTCAACCGAAGATGTCGGCGGACTGCGTGCCAAACGCAAACGAGACACAGCCCACCAGACCGCACAGCGCCGGGGGAGTGAGGCAAAGCCAGCAAAGAGGAAAGTCGAGCGGGAACTGAGGACGGGGGATGAAGCTGCCATGTAGTTAAGCCATGTCCGGTCTGAGCGAACTGTGAACCAACAAACTGTGAACCAACAGCTCGTTGGCTGTTCTGCTGTGAAACCCATCACAATGCACCTCGGGCTGCGACAGCAGGGAGTGGGGGATACATCAGGAAATGTACTCCTTTTTTCTTTTATTGTAGCAGCTACCCGCTTGCGGTGCCTTGGAATGACAGGTGGCGCTGGACGAGCCATACTGCTCAGCAGCAGATTAAACGCCCAGCCACTGCCTGTCAACCAGTGCCTCTGCTGCGCCAGGGCGGCCACATTCCACCCAAAGCACAAGCTCTGCCTGGCCAGCCATCTCAAGCCACACCAGTAATGCCTTGCAGTCCCCAAATGGGTTGCTAACCCTCAAAATGGACGAGGAAACAGTTCGGTTGCTTCTTCCGTCCATCCTCGTCCCGTTCCGCCGTCCTTTCTTCCCCTGCCATCGTCCGTCTGGGTATCCCGCCACCTCACAGGTTGGTGCCAATCTTGTTGTTTGTTTGCCTTCCAATTGCCACCAATGTCGCCATTTTTCTCCCTCCCTCTATCAGATCGTTCGTTTGTTGCGAGAAGAGCACCAATGTCCGGGGTTGCCGAGACGTCTTGTGTCTGCTCCACACCATCACGGATCGATGTCGCACCTCTTTCTTTTTTTGCCAGAGTTTCGTTGTTGATAGTAAGATTAACGTGGCTGTTGCGAATAGGCGGATATGGCCCCAAGGTCATCACTCTTGGTCCTCACGCCCCATGGCGCAACCGCGCCAGAATGTCCCAGGAGAAGTGAAGTCGAGAAAAAGAAATCTTGCAAATCAAACGCTAATGCCATGTCGCTAAATGATCCCGTGCGGAGAAAGAGCCAGATGAATGCAATCTTTTGTCTTCCAAGGTGGTATATTTCAAGATGCCCTGAAGAAACTGAAAGGGAAAAAAACAAGTGGGTCGGATTCCTGGCGAAAAGCGCCCGAGTTGGAGCGGCAACTGAAGCCGTCGTCGGGGAACCACAGCTCGGAGTCCCGAGGTCGGCCGGACTCAGTACGACATTTGAGATGCGCTACCGCCAAAATAGGATGGCCCGGCCATGTGGTGCTGGTGCTGGTGCGGTACATGTGATTGTGACTGGGGGTACGATGGGGGATGAGTCGAATGAGGTGTCGGAGTAACCGGGCACCGAGGTGGCGCCTGGTAGTCCTTGATCACGGCGTTGTTGTGGCCGAAGCATGAGCCGTCTGGGGTGATGGGAGGCGTCATGTAGCCGTCAGCAGCACCAGGCACAGCGCCGAGTCCCTTGTGAGGCGTGCTGTACACGTCCACCGCTTTGTTCGCCATCGTCGTCTCCGAGGGCGGCGAGGGTAGTACCCCTCTCCGCGCAATGGCGGCCTGCTGCGCGAGGAAGTCGGCAAGCTTGGTTGACACCCGCGAGTAATATTGGCTGGAATATTTCCTCGCCAGGGTGACCGATGGCTGGTGCAGATGTTGCGACAGCGTGAGCAGTGTCACATTGTCCGAGTGATCCCACTCCCCATCGTTGACTTCGGGCTTGCTCAAGATAGCGCGAGCCAATGCGAGAGAGGCCCTTGCCATGACCGAGGGCTTCGTTGACACAAAGTCGCGGTGATAAAGGGCAATCTCGCAGACGTACGCCGCCATGTGCTCCACTTCCATGCTGTCCCGCTCCTCGGCCACCACCAGCTGGGTGAAGAAGTCGACCGTTGGGTGTCCAATGTTCCAGTCCAACGTGTTGAGAACGTGCATCTCCATCTGCGTGAACATGCCAGCATCGTAAAGTCCGCAGCACATGTTGTTCAGCTCGTTGATCTGAGGCACCCTGTCCTTCTTGTCTCCATACTTGGCGGCGATGAGAAGGGCGGCACAGCCAACCAACTGGTAGTGTTGCTTGTACACCACCCGCTTCGAGCAGTACCGATCCAAGAGGTTGACGGTGAGGAAGAGCGTTTCCGGAAGGAGAGAGAAAGCGGAATGAGCCTCGATGAGGAAGTCGATGAGATACGGCCGCATAAACCACTGGATCTCGCGCTGCATGTCGATTAGGTTGGCATCCGGTAATGTCTCGTCCTAAACGCAAACACGGCACCGTGGTTAGCGACTTGCAAACAACCCAAACTCCAATCTGCAATCCGCCGCCAAGTCGTTTCCCGTACCTCCATGTTACGCATGTGCTGCATGATGTCCTCCAGATACTCGTCAGAGGCCAGCCTTGAGAGCTCGTTGGCGATCATCTCTTGCCTGTTCCGGGCAAGCATCTTGGCAGCATCACGCACTGTTATGCGCTGAGTGCACTCGTCGGACTCGACGAAATAGCCGCCGTCACTTGGGTAACCCGAGGACGCCATCTTGGCTGACTGAAGAGCTTCGAGACGCGCGTGCTGCGTTGTTCCGAGTTCTCGAGAAATCCAATGGCGGTATCGAGACAGATCGATCAAGTCAAGGAGTGAGACGTCGAACGATCGGATGACTAGTATTAAAGTATTAAAGAGTGTGTTGAATTAAAGTTTTGAAAGGAGTGACTGTGGCTGGAAAGAGCCGACTTGATGGTGAAAAGTGAATCGAGTTTCTCGGGGGGCCGGACGGTAATGAATTGTGTCGACCGAGGGCTGCTACAGGATCAACCATGTCAGCAACAATTCATTCTTCAGCTCGGCCGGACTCGATGCACAACTGCAGAGCGGCCCGCTCTCCGAGATCCACTTCATCCAAGGGCACCGCCTGAGCACCGGTTGTGATTTGACCGACCTGGCCGGTGGAGACTCATGCCGGTACGGGCGAGATTCCGGAGAGGGCTCGCGGCGCGGGAGGGAGTTGTGAGAAACGAACGGATGGGATCCCTTACTGCCACGGTTTGCGGGTCCGTCGAATAGGACCGACGCAGAAAGACACAATTCCTGACGCTGGGTGGGAGCAACGAGCTAACGTGTCCCACGGCCGAGCTGTCAATGGATCGCCGGTCGATTAGGCCTGAGGGTGAAAGATGCCGTGGATTGCAGGGAGCACCCCGAGCGGCATGTATCTGCAAAGGGAGCGACGAACACCGTTCAGCATTTCTGTCCACACGGCGGAGCTTGTGCCTGAACTGATGACATCAGGGGCAGCGCCAGGGCGAGTAAGACGAAGGAAATCAGAGTCTCGGAAACTAGGATTGTGCGCCGAGCGACTCAAAAAAACGTACCTCACTCTCAAAGCCTCGGCAAAGGCCAGAAGAAGGGCTTTTATGCACCGATTGGGATCATGTAGATGACCGCGAGTCGCTTGTGGCCTCGTGAATCGGTGGTGGATTGTCAGGGGGGAAAAACCCGTTGCCTGGTGGGAAACGACTGGAATTTCTCCGTTGAAAACCGAGAAACCGTCGACTGGCAACACCGCTACTTCGCTCGAGCAGGACTGGGGAGTCGAGGGCGAGTCCGAGACGGCGGGATCAAGGAACGGCGGGCGAGGCTGGGAACGAAGGGAGCAGCCGGGCAGAGTGCAGGATTCCTCGTGGTCGAACCGAAGAATGTCTTGACGGAGAGCCTGAAAAACCAGGGACGCGGGGTGGAGCTCGAGAGGGTCGGAAAAGGCTGAAAACGCAGGAACGTTGAGATTCCCAATCCCAGCTATTCTTTATGTCTTTCCCGCTCCTGCACGCACCAGTCCGGCCGTGTCCTTATACGGGCTGGGTGAGCTAAGCTTGTCGGGCCCCAGAGTCTAAATCTCCTCCTTCCCTCCTTGGGGGATTGTTGGAAGGGATGGTGCGGGAGAAGAAACGACTGGTTGCGGATGGAGGAGGAGGAAAAGGGAAGGAGAGGAGGAGATGGATATTTGTTCAGGTCGGAGGAGGAGGATGGAGAAGAGGAAAAGGGAGTGGAAAAGGAGCGCAGAGATTGGTTAACGGCCGATTTAAGACAGGCCCCCAGCTCGCGACCAGGAGGAGCGCTGCTCTGAGCACCAAGCAGCTTGCAGCACTGACCGCGTACTGAGGAGATCCACGGGCACCTTTCCTGCCCTGGCCCGAGTGCAGGGCCACACACGTCCTTTGCAGGGGCACAAGCCAGGCCACCCAGGCAGCTGCCAAGAGCCACTCTCCTCACGAGGCCCTGGCTCCGTAATCGATTCCTTCCCCCACCTCCGTTGTGCGCAACAGGCAAGGACGGCCGTCCCAAAACCAGCCAAGAAGGAAGGAGCGACGGCCAATCGTGGCGTTCCGCTGGTCGTGAGATGCGACGGTCACAGGAAGCTGGACCGTCTGATACTCTGATCAGGAGCAGGAGCCTCTGAACAAGGTGCCTCATGCACTCATCAATCCTCCCTCCCCCGAGATACTTCACCTAAACTGCCCGCTCAAACAAACAAACCTCGAAGGTAACGCGTCTCGAAGAGTGTCGCCTGCTTGGTGACATGGCTGGCCGCCTTGCGATGCATTGAAAGCTGAGTGCAGCACGCATTGCTTGTGACCTCAATTGCCTCTGTTTATGCACCTCAAAAACCGGCTTCCTTGGATACAACTTGAAATACCATACGGATAGCGGTAACTTATGCCGGTGGGGCACGGAGGCCGCGCTCGTCCAGGCACGGCCAGGAGTGTGGCTCCTCGCGGGCTGAAGCTGCTGTGATGGTGGGCGACGGAATTGATGGGTGGACTTGTCGCTCGGCTGCGAGAGTCGGCCAGGTGGACGACAGCAGGGATTTGCGGCTGCTCTGGTCCAGCTTGCAGGGCCTTTGGTACTTCTCGCACTCATGGATCCCGTCACCATTCACGAAAATGCGCGTCACGGTTTTGTATTTGGTGTCGAATGTCCGGAACTGGCGCGATTCATTCGGCAGTATTGCAGGGTCGTGATTCTTGGGGCCCTCGAGACTTGCGTCCGCAGGCTCGCATAATTGCGTTGTTGAGGCTTCGACTGTGCAAACCGGCAACGCAACACGGGATGCCGCACATCGCAACCATGGGCCTCTCTGCACAATGAGTCGAACTCGAAGGCTCCCTACATGGCGGAGATCTCTCTGCAGGCTAATTATCGTGCACCAGAAGCGGTTTTTTTGGTGCTCGCTTGTTGTTGCACCCAGTGTAGTGTCATCACCGGGCCTCACCTTCGGGACCTCCATCGTGGCAACCACCTGAGAAGGCCATGGCACAGCAAGCGTCTCGTCATGGCCGCCTGTTGCTCAACCACCCGAAACAACCGGATCGCAGATTCCAGCGGACAGGGCATTTGGCTGAATTGAATCGCGGAGTGGAGGATGCACATACTGGAAGGGCAGCTGCAGGTAATCTGAGGTTGATTGGCTTTATCCTTTCTATCTGCTGCAAGGTGCGAATCGCAACGCAGAGCCAAAACTTCTGTCATCTACAGATCTGAGCAGCGCCAATGCATGGCCGCCGGACATGAACTGGATCGCTTTGCCCCGGGCCTTACGTCACAGTCTCCCAAGCCTTCCCAATTTGTAACAACCTTGAGAACCCCTTAACTTGTGGAGGCCCGCTGCAGTATGTAACATCCAGGGCATTTGAGCTTTAGCAGATCCTGGGGTTAGTAATAAATCCCCTTCAGTTCTTGAAGGCAGGCAAGCACAGGCAAGGTACGGAGGCTCCGAGGCCTGGTCTGCCCCGGTTTGTTTCGTCCACTATCAGCCGCTAAGGTATTCAAGGCGGTCATGATGTGCTCCAAATCAATGGGCTTTCGAGCAGGGCCGGGATATGCCCATCGTTGGAGTAAGTTCCCAGATTTGTTGCCGTTGCGCGTCTCATGGTTGCTTGGCGTGTTCGCGTTTAACGGCCTGCATGGAGCCACTGACATGCAGCTAAAGGCCCGCTCTCCCGTCATCAAGGCGGACTGACGGCTTTGCCTTGCGACACACACACCTTCAAATGTACGAGTACGCGAGGCTGGCTCATTGGAAGGTGTCTCGCGGACAGATAAGGGCGGCCGGATATCTAGGCCACCGACAATGGGACAGAATCTCTGGGGTACTTGCAGGTTGAGTACCTACAGTAAGAGAAGAATATCACCAGTGATTGATTCTTGCTCTGCCCCACGTCGAAAGGCTGTGGTGCCTTGCAGCGAATACCCAACCGACATGTATGCTCGCGGAGTTCTGGCATCGGCAACCAATGGGAGACAAGGGACGCGTTGCTGCACGACTGGAGGGAATCCAATCTAACATGCGTGTCAGAGATGGAGTCGTCCAATCCAGTGGAGCGGTCGGCGATGCTCACCGCGAGCGCCCAGGGCAGCCCCGTCAGGAACGCGACCAACAACACTCTCGTCTCATCCAAAGCTGGCTCGATGCAACGCAGATGCGAGCGAGATCGCGAGATCGCTTTCCTTCCAGGTTCCCCCCAAAAAACCTTGTTCGATGAATTGAACTCCATCCCGAGTCCCCACCCGCGATCTTCTGAGCCTTGGCAACCACTTCCTTCCGGATCTTTTGGGCCGTTTTTTCGTTCTTGATGTTTGCCATGTCGTGGCGCCGTCGTACAATTTCAGCTGGACTCCCGTGCGACTCCATCTCTGGTATTTGATGTTGATTGAGTGCCGCCGTCCGGCGCATCCCGTCGGACATGATAAAATATTCGAATGGGCACGGGCCGCCGCTTCAACGCTGTGCCACCGTCATTCCGGGTTCATCAGGTATCCATTATCATCCCCAGCCACAACTAAAACTTCTCTCGAGCAGTGCAAGCATACTGCAGTATGGCGGGGATCTTGGACCTTCGGTACTAGGATACCAAAAGCGCATCCGCCAAACACCTCAGGTTCCTCCGTACTGTATGCTCTACACATGCAGAAAGCTGCCGGCTCAACGGCATACCAGGGTCTTGGGGCCTCGGAAGGTAGTTCATCTGCTATTCGGCATGTTTGAGACATGGCGTCGGTCAACCGCCGCTGACTCAGACCTCAAAGACAAAACGGCCCGCTAGGGTGTGTTACACGATGAGAAACTCAAAACGTGCCCGCCACAGCAGTAAGAGCATGACGATAAGAGACTATGCTTGGCTCACACAAGGCCAGTTCAGGGGCAACTGAGCAGGCGGCAGAGTTACCGAGGCACGCCTTCAGCGCTCGCATGAAGGGAAGTCTGAAGTGAGAGGTCAAGATCAACAAGCCAGTTTGTGCAACTTCCAGTCTCCCGCAGCGGCTCATATTATACGTCCTGAGAGACGATATCTGGAATCCAGCGACGGGGAACCAATAACTCGGCCCTGAGAGCGTCAAGATGAAACCAGATTTGTACACCGTGCCTCTGCCAACACACCAAGGAGGGTAGCTATCCATTCGGGGCCAATGACGGCCTGTTCCTTTCGGTAGCATTGCTGGATTCAGCTTGTCCCAGTGCATGGTGGCTGATCAGTATCAAGCTCGACATCCACAATCGAAGAGGCAAACGGAGCGCTGTTGAAGGCATCCGCTGGGCGATCAATCTCGGTCGCTTTGGACCCGTCCAGACGTTCCGACGGCTTCCACCAGAGGTTGCAGCAGAATGGGTTCCCTCCACTGTTTGTGGGGTGGTACACTTCGCGGCCTTGAAAACGGTGCCGGCGGTGTTGCCCGGAGCGGGCCGCCAAGCCGACTGCTCAAGCCCCGGCCAGACGACCACGGGACTCCGAAGTCAACGGACGCTGGCCTTCTGCCTCCCGGCCTACATGATGAAGGCCGGATGCTTGCGTGCTTGCTTCAATCTAGTGGACCATCGGCGGATCAGTCATGGAAGCGGTGAACTTGCCGTGAAGCCAGTCCCTGCTGGCTTTTTCGTGAGCCCGTTTGCCTCAGTCCACAACTGCTCCATCAACCCCTCTCAGAACCTCCACCAGAAGCAGAAAAGAGGCTGGCAAAAATTTCTTGCGGTTGGTCCGAGACATGAACCTCCCATCCACTTCTGGAGCGAAATATCGTCGAAAAGCTTCCGCTCTTTTCTTTGTCGAGCTTGTGATTGGAAGAACGCAATGTCCGCCGGGGCCGTTGCTCCATTTTGTATTGTGGCAGGGTTGTGACATCGTCCGATGTCTAGGGAAGAGCTTGGAAAGAACAATATCACGTCTCCATCATACTGCCTGCATGGGCAGAAAAAGAAGACAATTGCCTCATTTGCCTGGTCCTTACTATGCAGTAGGTACTGCACAGTTGTTTTGCAGGACATTTTTCGGAACACGGCCGACTTGAGCATGACAAGTGGAAAGCAACCCGATATTGAAATGTGGAGTCTCGCGATGCCAAGGTGGCTTCCAGAACACCTGTCGAAGCCGGGCTGCAGCTGCGCAGCAGTGGTAAGGCTGAGAGCGCGGGCTTGTTTAGCCAAGTGCCACATGAGGCTGAGAACCGACGGCGATGGACATCCAGGTCCCGCCAAGGTGCTAGCCGTTCCCCTGGACAGATACATCACCAGCACTTCGAGCTCGCTCAATTACCTTCCTCTCGTTCTGCTTGAAACCAGCTATAGACTTACATTCTCCCATAGTCAATTGAGATTTTACTTCGGTAAAATTCTTGCACTTCAAGCGCGCTGAGACCTATCTTGAGCGCCTCTCTGTTCGTGTTCGACAGCCCTGGGCGGTACTTTGGGTGTTGGGCGAGGACCTCATTTCTGGCCCTGGTTTTAGCGTCTTGGCGGGACCTGGATGTCCATAACCGAACCGACGCCTCAAAGCCGGAATGGGAAAAGGCAGGGGACATTACTGTAGCTCTCCACTCTCCTTCACCTCCACACCAACGGAGAGATCCACACTTGGCCAGAAAATCACGAGAATGCAACCTCGCTGTCTCTCCTCATGAAATTGAGAAACCCGCAATCACCTGGATCCGGAGCGTTTGGTCGACCGTTTTGTCCAGCAAAACATCGTTTCGACATTATGCGTCTTGATTGTCACGAGCCCAAATCCCTCGTTGACCAACGAACACTCCTCAAGTCTGGCAACCGCCAGGAGCCTGCGCCCCTCTTTGCACAATCAATTTGACCAGGACGAGGGTTTCATCTCAGTAGCATGCCGACGGCCGAAAGAGCGCTCTGACGAGATGCGATACTTCAAAAGGTCCAATACTGCTGCCGTATTGTAACCCACGCAGACCGGCACCTCGCTCCCAGCGCACGGCCCTGTCTCTGCCGCCGTTGCATCGTCCAGACCACAATGGGGAATTGCCGGCCCAACAAGCGCTGAGCTCCAAGATGGATATCGTGGGAAAACCCTGGCCGAGTCGTCAACTGGCCGTGTCGCGCTTGACTGCCGTATGATGGATTACACAAACGGGAGACTTTCATCAGAGGATCCTGGGCTTCAGAAGTTCAATTTTCGTTTCCCCACAGCAACTGCCTGTTGAACCGAGAAACAGCTGTGAGACTTTTGTCCCTTGCTGCGGTGGAGAAGACCAGCGGCCTGGGCTGGTTGTTGGGTGAACCTGGCCAGCCTGAATTCGCTGATGTTTCAAGGTAATGACCGACGCACCATAACGTGTCGTCAGCACCACGACTTCACTCTCCTCAGTTCACCAACACAAAGGGCGTTCGTCCTTGAAATTGAGCATGCGGCCACTCCGGGCCGGGCGGGCTGGCTGGCCATCTACCTTCCGTTTCTTCCGGAAGGCGCGGCTTACCGGAGATCGGAGCCGCGGCTGACTGGGATCCCGAGAGCCCGAACGACGAGAACTTGGACATCGAACAACTAAACACCAAACAACTTCTTTTGATCGCCAATATACAGACGATATACCGCTCATATGACAAGAGACTCTGCTGCATTGGGTAGGCTGGACCTTGAGTCTGGATTTTCTTGTCCAGGATCACTTTGAGTGTGTTGTTTCCGGCCCACTGGATGTCGCATTCAATCGGACTTCAAGTGCTCAGACGACAGCCATCAACCCGCTTTGGTTTCAAAAAACGAATGGCCAATCGGTGACAGGTGATTCCTACAATATAACTACAACGCGAAGACGCGCCCGGGCGTGTTTTGTTGCTCTCCCAATTCGATTCGATTGCGCGCCTCTTGCATGCAGTGTGCTGCAAGGCATATTCCCGGAGGCAAGATGCTGGAAGACAGCTTCGCAAACCACCGCCGCGTTTTAGCGCCAATATCGGCGGTGGGATCTGCGTGTGGGTTTCCCGGGAAAATTACAACACCAAGACTCGATCAGTTTACGAGAGAGGCATCCGGCATCTGGAGCCGGATTCCCAATGGCTTTGGTTTCAAGGCAAAGATCCAAGACTCAGCCTGCAGCATTAACTCTGCCCCATGACTTCATCGCCAGCGTACGGATACCACAGTAGGTAGCCTCGGCTTTGCCAGACACTTTGGATTCGGATGCACAACATCACCTAGTCTTTGCACCCATGCCAGCTTTTGACAATGAACCGCATTTTTATAAGCAATCAGATACTTGTCAGAGCGGTAAGCCTGCAATTAAGTAATGAAAGCGAAAATTCGAAACGTCATGGATCCGGCCAGTCAGTTAACTCAACTCGGTGAGCTCGCTTCAGAATCTCCAAACACACTCGATTGGCGTCAATCCAACTCCAGGCCGGATCTTTTCCAATCAGTGCCCATGGACAGCAGGCCTCCCGCGCTGCAGCCGCGCATCCAGTCTCTCGGTAACGAAAGAGCACAGCTGAGGCCCCAGGAGCTCATGCAAGTCGAAACCAGCTCAGTGAAGGAAGAGGTCTCGAGGCTACGCGCGGCCAGCCAATCGCACAGCACCTGCGCGCACTTTACGCGTGAAGTCGGTCTTGGCAAGTCACGCTGCTCGCTGCGCCCGCAAGGCGCAGGTCATCCATCGCCAATGGCGACGCAGCAACCGGGCCTCTATTTTGAGGGGCGCCATGTTTTGCTGCTGTAACGGGCATGATTTCCGGGCCTGCATCAAAGCTGGACTGTCGGGCACTTTCAATGCTGATGGGATCTCCAAAAGCCCGGGCATCCTACGGTACCTACTGAATGGCTGGCGGGGCTTTTGGCAGGATCTCATCCCGAGTCTGCTGATGTTTGTGATCATCGCCTCGAAATCGACGGCGATTCCGGGTCGACATGGATCCATTGTCAGTCTGTGACAAAAGGCACCGGGTCGGGGCACCCCGGCGTCGTCTTTCTCCGATCCGGTGGAAAGCACAGCCCACACATGCGCCCGGGTGTGGTTCCGCCCGTAATCTCGGCTGGACGCGCCCCCTCGGCTCGGCGTCCACCCGCCCCAACTGTCAGCAAGGTTCATCCGTTTCTTTCTGGAGATCCGGCGAGTTCCCCCACGGACAAATTCGATGGTTGTCATGCCATTGCTGGAATCAATATTCACGCATTTCAACACATGAATTAGTAGTATCCTCCGTTGCTTTGCCGTCCAGGTGTTCAAGTTGGCATCCGGCTCCTGTGCTCCGTCGGAAAAACCTGTCGTGTGGCGCTCGACCAGAACCCAGCTGGGGGTTGGCTGCATGGCCAAATCTCGATAGGATTGCGCGATCTGCGGCTTACGGCTTCATTGGGGGTTAGCGCTCGTCCATCAGCTGTATCCCTAGCTTGGCTCCAGGCTGCTTTTTTGGCTTGGGAGAAAACGGTGACAGACATTGGAACTGGAAGACTCGCTCTGTACGAAGTAATCGTACACTCACGCTGGGGATTGTCGGTTGGCAATGGCAAACAAAGTCTGAGCCGAGATGAACATCCAATAGCTCAAGGAGGATTACTCCGCAGTGAATCGATTCCATGTCTTGTATTGGCATCTGGATCATCGGTGCTGGTGTGGTGGCTCGGGTGGTCAACTAAGATAAGGTAAACCAAGTAACGTTACCACATTACTGACAGTCATCAAGAGGGTTTCAACTTGAAATCATCTCTTGACAGTCCATTCTGGGTGAGTGAAGATCCACTACAGCCAGACACAAAACCATCCCGTCACTATCACCACGACGGGAGAGGACTTGGTTCAAGAGTTCATCTGACACAACGAGCCGCTCATGGAAGAAGAGAGCGGCAGATGAGAATGGCAGACTTGGAAGTGCTGGAGCGTTAGATACGTACCTACCTAATTATCCAACTCAGCCGATTCAATGTGAAGCGGCTCAAAGTCGAAGTCGAGCCTGTGAGCTGAGGGCCAACAGTGTACAATCAACAACTCAGGGGGGCCTGATCATTTTGAATCTACATGCGGGGAGACAATGGTTGAAGTTCTCAGAGCCGTTCTAGTGCTGCAGACTCAGATCAACTTCAGTTGTCTACTAGTTACATGGGGCTGTGTTGTAGAAGATCGATGATTTTCAACACAAGGCGAACCTCAAGTCGACTGCTTGAAATGAAAAAGAACGTCCGTGTAGGATTAATGACTGGAGATACTACAAAATCACCTTCTCTAGGTAATTATCGAGTAAGGGATCCTTTAGTGATCAAGAGCCTGGGACGATGGATATCCCAAAGCCTTACGAGTCTCGCAAGTCGTTCGTCTTCCATGAATATGGCCAAACACGCTTGGTGTTCTTTTCAAGTTCACGTTGAACAAAATACTCCTTTTCAAGCTGAAGCCTAATTTCAACTATAGAGAGCAAACATAGATGTACTCCCCCAATGATATGCTCAGAGATGGCTGGCTCGCAATGGAAAGGGGGCTACCGTCTCCAGTCCAGTCGCCACACACTAAGAAACCTTCCTGCTCTACATGTGCCTTGGTATGAAACCTGTGATGTGCTGGCTGGATTTGATTTGAATAAGTGTATATAGGTACATATCTCCTCTTATACATGCTAATTCCACATCCATGTTCTCACTGATGAGTCGATCCCTGGATATTGGCGCCAGATACATGTATGAGAGCCAGTGCTGATACCACGCACACAGCACATGAGGCTAGACAAATGAATATCGGATGCCTACCCATTCCTTCTTTCCCCTCTGCATAGGACATCTCATCGTACCGCATATTTGACGAGCTGCCCCATAGGAGCTCGGTCCTTCTCGGAGTCAATGGACCTGGTCCTGGCCCCCGAGCTGACCGCCGCCGAAAGAGCTAGGGATGATGAAGCCGTGATCGTGTAGGTACCTTACCTAGGTAGTATAGGAAGCTCCTAGACATAACCGCTGGTCCGTGGCCCAGGCAACATGAATCCGTAACTTCGAAGATCAACTTGAACCAACTACATTGGGAACGCCAACGGGGATCAGGTGGCGAGGGACAACAGCCTTACCAAAGTACCTTAGTTATCAGGTCTCTACCAAAACCTCCCCATTCATATGCTTCGCTTCATGTTCACTCAGCTGGTGTGCATCACATATGATTTTGTCCCGAAAAGGGGCCGAAGGGGCCGGTTCCGCTCTTGTCACGGTCACTTGGGCATTGGTTGATTGTTTAAGGGGCCTCGTTCGTTGATACCATGATTACCATTCATGGTGCATCATTCACTTCCAGCTGTAGCAATACACAGAGTTGGAATGGTCCAATCGAGAGCCGTGTGACGGTCGAGATCTCCAAGCTGCTCAGTATATGGCTCTTCCGGGAACGCGGTGTGGCAACGGGGAATGTGAAGAGTTGTGAGAAGGGAGAAAAAAGGGGAAGAATCTCTTCGGGACTACTTTCTCACGTCTTCCAAGCCACTCGTGCATTCTTGGGTGACACCTTCTGTATCTTTTCCTGCCAATACGTTTCAGCACCACATTCATCCATGCGCTTCAGTCCTTCTGTTTTGTTGATCAATCTGCTGGTAGGTTCCATGTTCAATGTTGGTCACGGCCCCAGATCCCTCGTAGGGCCTCCGTAGGCGATGTTCATCGTGTTCATCGCCTCGATGCTACTGTTATGAGCAGGTACCTTTTTGTTGTTACCCGTATTTCGGGCTGAGTCGGGAACTCAGGGGCTCGATGGAGCCTGGTGGAAAACTTGTGCGGGATCACGATGCATTTGCTAAGGTACATTGATCGAACAACTTCGAGAAACCACCTCAATTCGTCTTCAAACAATACGGGGAACATACCACGTCGGCCAAACCTAGAAGTCTCCCGAGTCGACTACCGCACTTGGGTACCATGGTGTATCCCACGGTTTGTCGCAACTGCTCCCACAAGCATGCTAAACCTGACGTTCTCGTCCAGGCTCCGAGTTTGACCCAAGCAAGCGCGCATGACGACGTTATAGTGCAAACGCATCTCTCCGGGCATACGAGGTAGTCAGTCACCTTCACAGGACATCCCAAGGCGTCAGGCATGGATCACGTTTTGGGTATTCCTCAGCCCAGTTTTCATTCCCGTTCTGGTGCACAAACAGGGTATGCTTTCATTGGCATCATCGTGCACCATGACGTCGAGTCCTCCTGGCCATTCCAAAACGCCGCCACAAACCGGGCTGGGTGGGAAGCTTCAACGCCCGCGCCATCCCTCGCAGTACAAAATAAGGATGCAACCGTGAAAATGCCGCTGTTCCCCGCTCCAAGGCAGCTCTCATGATCCAAGCCTCGCCGGCCTACTCCAAGCAATGATGATGATAATGATGATGGCGGCTGTATGTACACGACGTGCCACAATGAGAAGACAAAGGGAAATGGCTGTGTGTATACAGACCGGAAGGTGCGCGTGATATATGGTGTGGCGGATCTGGCCGAAAAAGCTTCGGCTGCTCGGATGCCGCATCGGGTGCCGAGGACGAGGTATATAGCATTACACATAAACTGACTTAGACGCCGGATAGCGAGGTGACAGGGCGTCGCGGTGGCGGTTCGTTGTAATGCGTA
Organism: Parathielavia hyrcaniae; assembly: GCA_033575675.1. Taxonomy (NCBI): domain Eukaryota; kingdom Fungi; phylum Ascomycota; class Sordariomycetes; order Sordariales; family Chaetomiaceae; genus Parathielavia; species Parathielavia hyrcaniae. The sequence goes on from MU863625.1 coordinate 1,553,719, forward strand.
TGGCTTCCGGAAATGAGAATGCTTAAGGCGTGTGCAACATGTTATGCTGGGCTAATCCCTAGCCAGCACAACCATCACTAGGAGACGAGCCGGTTCTAGCAACGGAGGGTATCATGCTGAAACAGAAACAGCGGATCCGTTGCTGGACGACCCGAAGCCTCCTGACGATGCTAGAAGAATAGCGTTTGGTCGAAGAGCTGAAGGGCGGCGCGCTCAGGGTAATGGTGGGCCTTGATGATGAGGTGGGAATCCTTGGTTGCGCCTGCCGTTCTCTCCGCGCGCAGCCACCCATTCGGCATTGCCGCTCTGCCGGCCTGGTAGCTCAGCCGATACCGCAACCTTGGTATCGTCGCCGGACGAGGATCCGGCCCGCCTGACCGGGCTGCCAGCGCTCGGGCCGGCGGTGGGTGTCGGCACGAGTTGAGTCACGGCTTGCGTGATCGAAGCGACGACGTAACTGCGCAGCTCCTTGTCTTCCCTCGCGTCCTCCTTCTCGAGCTGATAGCGCGTCTGCTTCTCCAGGTTGGCCCGGCGTAGGTGCTTGATCTCCTGCATAATGTAAAGCAAGACTTCTTCCGGGCAGCGGTTGCGTTCGTTGTAGTACTCGGGCTTGCGCACGTAGCGCCTGGTGACGTCGGTCGCGCCGTCATAGGAAAACGCGATGCAGTACGACATCTTCTTGCCCCACCCCTCCGTGTACAACCTCGGATTGTCCCAGGCCTCTTCGCAGGCATCCACATGTATCCACCGCTCCTGGTGAACCGAATAGACCTCGGTCCAGACATGGTCCTCAGCATTCCATACCCAGCGGACGCGGGCACCGATTGCCCGGCAGAGCATGCTGAAGCAGTTTGCCCACTCGCCGCATCGCCCGCGACGGGTCTGCATGAGGCGCCATACATCGCTGTACCGGGGGAAGCGCTCATATGCCTTGCAGCTGGAATTCGAGCAACGGTACAGTTCGACGCGCAGAGCGCCGCACGCCTTCTCCTCGGGCGTCGGCTGTGTCATGCCGTGCGCAATTGTTGGCGAGTAACAGACTGGGCACTGCGGATTGTTGACCCATGTGAAGAAGTCGTTCTTGAACCACCTATTGAGTGTAGAGAGAGTCAGCTTGGCACCGCCAATCGTCAACCAGTGGCAGCAAAGATGGACACACCTTAGCAAGGCCCGTACAAGACAGTCCTGATAGCCCCATTCCGCTTTGCGCCCATCGCCCATGCTTTCAGCCTGGGCTCGAAGCACCTGACTCTCCTCCTCGGCCTCGCTGTATAACCTGTCTAGCGGGAGCGCTTGCAGAGCTTCGTCGAGCAAACCGGGGTTCTCGTACTTGGTCGGCGTCGCGGATAGTGAGATCAGCAGGTTCCTGAATTTGGTAGACTCGCGGTCATCGGGCGCCGGCGGGGTCGGAACCATGGGGAGGTTTCGAGCAACTGAGTATGGCGGCGGCGTTTGCATGTCGCCCGATGTCCCTGGCCTGGCGCGGTCGGAGGACTGTGTATCTGGCCGTTTCCCAGACGAGGCGCTGGCCCCGGACGCAGGAGACCCTTGGCGGGAGCGGGTTTGAAGGTCAGTTATTCGCTTCGTCCGGAGGAGTTGCTCGAATTGTATCCTCAGATCGTGAGCCCATTCATCGTTGTACTGTCCTCCTCCTGGAGAACCATCACTCCTATTCGAATCCATCGTCGCGTTGTGCGCTGGCGGGCAGTGGTCGGGTCCGCCGTTGAGGCGGCTAAATCGTCTTCAGGTGCCTCTAGGCAGCCAGGGGGATCTGCTGTCCTTTTCGTTTTATTATTCCCCGGCGGAGAGAGTCGTGTACGTCGTCGTCAGAGGTGGGCGCCTGATTGCGAACAGCCTGGGCTGGCCACGCAACAAACGCCGGATGACAAGCCGGGGTGTTGCGAGTGGGATTAATCCCTTCTCCCGCTCACGGAATGGCAGCCCGGGGGACCTCGTTGTCGACAGGCAAGCGCCTCAACCCTCGGAATCGAGCGGGCGCAATTCGAGGCGATTGACAACTGGAGGGGATTCGGGTTTCTCGGGGACGCCTGGAATCGGTTGGGTTGGCGGCACGGTGGTGATGAGGGAGGAACGAGCAAAGGGTAGAGGTGGGCCGGCAAAGACAAGGGGCGAAGGATAGGGTAGGGTGCGTCAAGATGCACGCGGGTGGGGGGTGTGCGAGGTTTCAAGGCCTGGCGAAGGCGTGTGGAAGGGTGCGCAGCCGTCCGGCGTTCCCAAACCACAGGGCACTTCCAGGTTGGATTGAAGGGTTGCGTGGCCAGACCAAATACCACGCATGTGTCATCGGTAGGTAGTTAAGGGGTTGGCAGCTCAAATGCTGCGGTGGATCACGACTTGTTCCACATTTGAAATGGCTTTCGTCCTCTTCACCCCATCGCCGCTCGTCGTAACCTAAAGAGGAGCAGACGTAATCGAGTCTTTGGGAACGGAGGGGTGCAGGCAACAAAGCCGACGTTTCTCTGACGAGCTTTTGGAGGAAGCAGCGCCCTGGAGGCCCCGAGAGATGGGGCAAGGGCCGCACAGAGGAGGCGTCTTCCCACGGACGCGCGTCCCGTCTCGGAATGGCCAATCACTCCGCCCCAAAGCGAGGGATCCACATTTGGTTCTCCGCCTCATTGACCTTTTCAGCCCACCTTTCTTTAGACTGGGACGACGCAAAGGTCGAACTCGGAGATATGTGGATGCACCAAGGTGAGAAGCTTGCGTGACAATGGTCGTGTGAACGTCAGGTTCTGGTAGGCGTTAAATGAGGTATTCGCAGCCTTTTCCTTGCCCATCTTCAGAACTGACTCGGGAACATGAGTAAGGTCGGTACTGGAGCGGTCCGAACGGAAGGTGCAGGTACGTACCGATGAGTGCCGCGAACTGCGGGAGGTGGGTCTGCCTCCGTGAAGAATGGCGAGAAGTGGCTGATAAGACCCGAATGCGATGGTTGTGGCTGAGGTGGGCTTATTACGCTGCGCTTCCGGAAGCCATGTGGGGAAAGACCGACCAAAAGACGGGAGCTCTTCGCTCATCATTTTGATATCTTCCTTTGCGCTTCACTCCGACATAATCTGATATCTTCCTTTGGTTTGTTGGACAGTCTCATCGCCCTCCCGTCGTCGGGCCGTAGCCGGCAACTACCTACTGGCAACAATCCCGGTGCGAACTCCGGACTGGAGCACTGAAAGGGCCAGCATGCCAATGGAAACTCAGCCACAATTGAAAGTCACCTCACCTGGGTTGGTGTTAGCGGGCAAGGCAGGTATGCTCTTCTTTCACTTTCATCAACTTCTCACCTTTTTTCCCTTCTCCCTCGTCTTGTCCCTTTTCGTCTCGTCTTCATACCATGAGTTTTATCTCGTTTTCCTTCCCTTTTTCAGCTTCTTGCTTTCCTCAATATCCATCGTTCGTTGGCGCTCGCCATATCGAACTGGCAAGCCAAAGGCTGAATTGTCTAGGTGGACGAAGTGAACGGCCAAAAGCCTGTCCGTTCCTCAAGATTGCCAAAAGTGAAAATGAACTTTAAGCTCGGGGATGATGGGCCTCGTTGCAAATCCTTTCGTGGGTCTATGGCCCAGCCGACGGCAGCCAATGACTACCTACCTTGGTACTCGACTGTGAGGCATACGAAGGCCACGACTGCTGACGATTCAGCCGAAGATGCTGACGCCTTGGGAGTCGCCACCGAGATCCCGGTGTCGTAGGGGCCGTGTTCATTAAGGATGGAGTTTGGATTGGATACCTTAGGTGTGCTATGCGTCAACGGCGAGAGCCTCATACACCAAGAGAGCATCCTGCAGGTCACAACCACGAGAGGCCCAAAATTGACAACGTATGTCTTGTTCGACTCGAAAAGGAAGCGGTTCCTAATCGTGCTTGCTCGAGCACGGCATGGCTGGAGTTGCTTGAGCCGTCTGAAGCTTGAACGGCGGCGTTCACGGAGCTCGAGAGGATTACGCGTCTCGCGACATGTCTCATTAAATACCCGTACGCCTTGCCTTGCCTTGCCAACCTTTTCAGCGTGACAGGTCACGCTCACGCAAAGTCGGATACGTTTTTCAGAAGCCGGCCGTATGCCTTCATATTCTGTCAACTCGGGAGCCGCATCATGACCCTTTGGTCATCCAGTCAACCTTCTTCCATTCTCATTTTGCCACAAATATCGGGCTTCCTGCAGGCTGGGTCCTCATGGCTTGGCGCTTTGTCTGTGTATAAGACCATGTGAGATCAACAACAAACCGAGTCTTTAAGCGTGCAGCCAAGTACTCGAGCGGCCTAGTCTACTGAGCCACCAATTCCACTCACTCCCCAAGATACTATGTCATCTGATTTCTTTTTCCGTTTCCCAGCTCGGATCTGTTTGCCTGTAGTTCCAAGGTTCGCTTCTTGCGGTTCTTCAAGCTCCCCCTTCCTCGAAACCAGGGTCGTCAGTGAGTCTCCTTATGTTCAGAGACAGGACCAAACTTCAAGGTATTTTGGAACAACTGTATACTGTATCGCTGGAAACCTACATGCCTGCCACTTGCCGGCTTCAGGCCGAGTTGCCCCGTTATCATCTGGCAGTTCCCCCCTGCCCCCTCCCCTTTGGCCCTCAACAATGGACGCAGTCCCTAGGTAGACACCAAGGGCACCAGCCTCGCCAGAGCTTCCGCATCAAGTACACAAAAGCCAGTCACAACTCACCAGTGCCAAACTGCTCTAGATCCAGTCAACAACACCGCGAGTTTGTGAACAGACCCGATCACACTTGTTTTACTTACTGGCTTCCACTTGGACCCCCGCGGCACTGAGTCTCGGCCCAACCTTTCTCGGCCCCGGCAGCGAACCAGATATTGGCAAGACCTCGACGACGCGCGTCTCGCACAGCTCTACTCCACCGAAAAAAATTCCTCCGTGCCCCCATGGTCGATGAACGTGGCCTCGGACTGGGCAGACCGCCCGCTCGGGTACCCCAATCTCGTCCCTCCCCGCCCCCCGGGACGGCATACGTAAAAAAAAAGAAAAGGAAAAAAAAGCCTGCTGGTGAAGGAACTACTGAACCTTCTTATTCTTGGCATCGGTAGTATTCCGAAGGTCGGGAATCCTCTCCCATCTCGACGGCAAACTGAGAGATTCAGGAAAGGCAACGGAAACCGAGCAAAAGCTGATGAATGGCACGAGATGTCACTCGATCGGGGACAGTATGCCGTTCAGAGCCAGTGTATTCTGTTGACACGAGATGGGAGAGAAAACAGCACCCGCCGGGCCCGGTTTACGGCCTTTTCCTCCAAACCTCGCCAGCGGAATACCATCCAAGGCCGGACCACGTCATCTGATCAAGGCGATTGCGGAACCTGACCGACATCAACTCGAGATGCAGCTGGGCAAGCATGCCAGAGTACCTACTATCAACGCGTAATCTTGATATGGGGTAGGCCTCAGAGTGATTTGTGGCATTGATGGCTTTTGTCAGATGGTGTACAGCGTAAACCATCTGAGCTGACCTCCCCAGGGGTCGTTGATGATCCGCAGCGGGAGGAAGTTCAGACAACAGCCCATTGTCTGATAAGATCCTGATCCAACACCTCTTTCAGGCTCTACCGTCGCCGTAGATCATACGTACATGAATTTGCTGTCCTTGTTGCAAGCCTGCAGAAGCAGGCACAGTCCAGCATGAGCCTCCCACCCCTGATGCCATGCAGACTCACCGCCCGCCCGCCAACCCTCTGGTGTCCCCGTCCCGACCAAGCTAGATTCACCTCTCCCACTCGCCCTCAGCAAAGTACCGTTCCGGCAGGTCATCGCTTGACAACGGCCGCTCGACCAGCGCAACCTCAAGTGGCGGCAGGTCACCGGACACGTCCCCATTCGTCAAGCCAGTCGCTTCATGCACGGCCTCGAGCGGGACAAGGCCCAATATCGGCCGGAACTGGTAACTGCGCCACCATTTCGCCCTTGCTGTGGTCCCCTCCTTCCCAGCCTCATGCGCGTTGCCGTTGGCTCCTTGCTCGTCCCTCAGGCGCTGCAGCTCACCGCCATCCGTGTCCTCGTCATCGTCGTCGTCGACCCCGCTGCTCGCGCCAGCACTCTTCTGGTCATCGGCATCGCCCATCTCCACATCCTCCCACTTCGTCCCGTCCGGCCCAGCAGCCGTCCGGACTCGCTGGGCCGCGAGCGAGTGCTTCTCCATCTTTCCGCCCGCGCCGCTCTCTTGCCCGCCGCGCTTGCGCTTGGTGCCTTGTTTTTGCCCGTTTCTCCACTCCAGCGAGTCCGCCTCCGGATCGAAGTCCTGAGACAAGTCCAACATAAACAGGGCCGAAACGCCGTAGACCCAGGCCCGGTGGCCCTGCCACACCACCCCTTTGATCTGGTCTCGCGTATCGCGGAACGGTACCGGAAGCTTGTTGTACGTGTTCCGACGCGACCACTCCGACAGCACCCCGCGCAGCGGGTTGAAGACGAGAACCTGCTTTACAGTAGTGATGGCCAGCAAGTCATAGTCGCCATCCTCCCGCTGGGTCCTGGGGAAGGAGAGCACGACGGGCGCGGCGCCCAGCTTGGGCAGGAGGGCGGCGTTGGGATTGCGGACCCAGTGTTCGCCCGCAACGTCTTCGATTTCCTCGTCTGACGAATCACTCGAGTATCCGCTCGTTGCGCCGTCGTCCCCCTCACCGGGGCCGCGTAAGATCCATGTGTCGATGTACCCCGCCAAGTCGGCCACGCCGAGCAGTTTGCTGTCGGGCGAGAAGGCCATCTGCGTAATGTTCCGGTCGTAGGACCCCAGGCCGCCGAGAAGAATGTGCTTGGGTGTCTGACGCCGGAGTCGGTGCAGTTTGCAAGGCTGGGAGATTGTATACGAGATACCGGCCGCGGATTCTGTGGTGCACACCCTGGCAATCATGACTCTGCTCCCTTCCTCGACCCAAGATATCCATTGTGTATCTGGCGATATCTGGACCTTGGTAGCCGCGAGGCCTGCTGTTGGAACATCCACTTTCCGAATGTGGAGTTGCTCATTGTGCTCTCCCCTGGCGATGTCGAGTTGAAACAACTTGATATCCGTGGCAGTTGAGGCAACAAGAAGGGTGCCGTCTTCGCTGATGGCAGCCGAGGATATGTGAGAGTCTCCTTTTATGAGAACCTGGGCGAGAAGTTTTCTGTTCTTGCGCAAGCTAAGAGCAGCTTCGGGGTCGTCCAGCAGTTGCTGGGCCGGGCTGAGCATGTGCCAGATTCTGATCTCGCTTTCCCACCAGCTGAGGATGAATCGTGCCTTGGAGGCACTGTGCAGAGGGGCATTTTGCGGAAGATGTGGCAACGTTCGATGGTGCTCTTTGCCCGCAGCGCGCAAGGGCAGGACCACTGGGCTTGCGTCGGATCCTACAAAGATGGTGATTAGCTTTGCAAGCGGCAGTGGGAATTGGCAGACGTACCGCCGGAAACCACAACGCTCATCGCTTTGGACTCAAACGAGGCCATTGCCTTGACGTCATGCTGGTGATAGCGGCGATGGAACACCTTTGACCAGCGGCCGGTTTGCCCAGCAATTGGCTCGTAGACGGCCGTACGTCTGTCCATTCCTCCCGAAACGATTTGGGAGCCATCTGAACTGACAGAGAGACACAAGACATCTTGGGAATGGCTCTGAATTCGTTGTGCCTGGGTATAAGTCTTGCCATCCCAAATGCACACCTGGCCAGTCGAATCCCCAGACACAATGTCGCCGTTGGGCAGACACTTGATAGCCCACACAATAATGTTCTTGGACCCTCCGGAGATGTCGGTTCCGAGGGTCATCTGTCTCAGGAGCGTGCCGTTTCGGATATCGTAGGCGCAGATGGTGCTGTTGGAGCAGCCGACGACGACGACATTGTGAGACTGGAAGGCGATGCTGACGAACTTAGTCTTCTTGGACGGTGTCCGAAAAAGTGTCCTCTGAAATCTCAGGTCGCCATCTTCGATCGAGTACAGGACCAGGTTGCCATCGACGGTACCGGCAACGAGTGTTCGACTGCCGGAAGCGGCGGCGCCCTTGGCTGGGGGAGGCTGGACGCCGAGGCACCATATCTCGCCGTGCTGGCCGCTCGCGTGCTTCTTCGCCCTGGCCTTCTCCAAGTCCCACTCGGTGATTGTGGTTGTGTAGCCGATACTGAAGAGGCGCGACCTGCCGAAGATGGTCTTGCCGTCGGCCATCTCCTCGTCGGGCTCCGTGACCCAGACCAGGCCATCGACACTCCGGTCCTTACCGCCGGGGATGACGATCTCCTGGTGCCAGTTACCCTGGAGCGGGTTCCAGATCTCAATGTCGCCATTGGCTCTCCCGACGGCGAGGCGGACTTGGATATGCTTCGCGATGTGGCGCTTGTGCGACGACGGGGGAGGGATCGAGGAGTGTGTGAATGCGACAGCATTGATGGCCGAGGCAGGATGACGGATGAAGCGGCACCGGTGGATATCCATGGTTCTGGTGTTGTCAGCCCTGAGGTCGCGCGGGAAGGGCGTCGGATCCGATTTCCTGAACCTGTCTTGAGACCCTGAGATGCGGCTGTCGAACCTTTTTTTCTGCCGCGCCAAAACTTTTGGAAGGGAAGTCGGTCAGACAAGCTCCGGCCGGGCCCGTGCGCGGCAACTGACACCTGACCGCTTGCCGTATTGGGCCAACAGAAATTAGACAGTTTGTAGGGCGCTTTGGGTGACTTTCTTGTACGGCACTTTAATGGTATTCAGCGGAACTGAATCACCCCACTATCCCTCCTCGGCACACCCAGCGCCTGGATTGCGCTGAAAGTCCTCCTCCGGTTGGTTTATAAGGTTACGCTTTTCCCATTGATCAATGAGGGCAAGGACACAACGACAAAGAAGTCTGGCTCGAGACGAAAGTCGACGAATCTTACCTGCTTCTGGACGACATCACGGGTGTTGAGCAACCCTTTCTTCCCCAACAACACAAGAGATTCCATCGACATAAGTTCAGCCCGGGCGTTTGTCATTGGCGAGTCGCGGCGTCTTCAACAAGCCTTGGAAGGCTGAACGGCTCTGGTCAAGGGTCCTCGGTCTCTACTGACGTGATTTGGGTTACACACACGACGGCCCGAAGATCAATCGCATTGCCGGAACGAGGGATCAGGAATAGCCACTGCAGCCCGCGCGTCATTCTGCTTGCTTTCTCTTGGCAGTCCCGGCGTTGCCAAGGGACCGGAGTCACAGACTATTCTGAACCTATTCCATTCCACCCTCAGCTTCATCACTTTCTCCGTCTTGGTCAGCAGAGCACGAGGACCCGGCCACCGCTCCAACCATGGATTTCAACAGTTCCTCGCCCTATCCGGAGGGCGTCATCTCCTTCCTTGACACGGACCTGTACAAACTGACGATGCAATGCGCCGTCCTCAAGTATTATAGCGATGTCCCGGTGACGTACAAGTTCACTAACCGGACACCGGATAAGAAGCTCTCTCGCAAAGCCTTCAGCTGGCTCGAGCTCCAGGTCAGGAAGCTGGGCAACATTTCTCTGTCTGACGATGAACTTCACTACCTGGAAGAGCACTGCCCGTACTTGTCGCCAGCATACCTGAACTTCCTATCCGAGTTCCGCCTCCGACCGAGAGACCAAGTTGAGCTCAGCTTTTTGCCGACGGAAGGCGACACGGGGGCCGAGACGGACATTGGGGACTTGGATATCAAGATCAGTGGCACCTGGGCTGAGACGATCCTCTACGAGATCCCACTCCTTGCCTTGACCTCCGAGACCTACTTCAGGTTCATGGACTCGGACTGGACCTACGAGGGGCAGGAAGAGCTGGCTTTTGAGAAGGGTATGCGCCTGCTGGAGGCCGGCTGCGTCTTCTCAGAGTTCGGCACTCGCCGGCGGCGAGACTACCACACTCAAGCCTTGGTGTTTAGAGGTCTTACCCGGGCCAGCAACGAGGCCCAGAAGCGCGGCTTCCCCGGAAAGCTGTCGGGGACCAGCAACGTCCACCTGGCCATGCGCTTCAACATCCCCCCCGTCGGAACCGTTGCCCATGAATGGTTCATGGGCACTGCCGCCATAGTTGGCGACTACCAGAAGGCGACCGAGGAAGCTCTGTGCCGCTGGGTTGGCTGCTTCGGGGAGGGCGTGCTCGGCATCGCCTTGACCGACACGTTTGGGACGCCCGAGTTCCTGAACGCCTTCAGCAAGCCTCTCAAGTACCTCGAAGAGCCCGCGCCGGCCGCTACGGCGAGGAAGCCAAGCATCGCCGACTCGTTCATCTCGACCGCGCCGTTCGTCGCATCAAAGCACAAGTCCAACAAGACGTACGCCGAGGTCTTCACGGGCGTTAGGCAGGACTCGGGAGACCCGAAGCGCTTCGTCCGGCTCATGCGCGACTTCTACGACGGCCAGGGCATCCACGACAAGAAGGTCATGGTTTTCTCGGACTCGCTCAACATTGATCGCTGCTTGGAGTACAAGGAGGTCTCGGAAGCCGCCGGCTTCCAGCCGACTTTTGGCGTCGGCACGTATTTGACGAACGACTTTGTTGATACCAAGACGGGCAAGAAGTCGACACCCCTGAACATCGTCATCAAACTGAGCTCGGCCGCCGGAAGGCAGGCGATCAAGATCAGGTGAGCTTCTTTCTGACCATGGCTGCGTACGCGCGCCAATTTGGCTAACCGCTGGCCAACAGTGACAACATTGGGAAGAACACGGGAGACAAGGCGACGGTTGAGGAGGTCAAGCGCCAGCTGGGATATGTCGAGAAGGCTTGGGAGGGTGGTGATGAGACAGCTCGGTGGGGCCGCGAGGAGGACGCTCCCAAGTCGTAGACTACATTGCATCATCTCGTCCAAGGGCTGGGGTGTGCATCTCGATTGTCAGGTCATATCAGCCGGTCACGTTACGAGTAGAGGGTAGACATGCTTCATGCGCCGCTATCCATGGATATGAGCCGGCGGTCTGCGTCATGTCCATTTTCTTATCCAAGGGAGGATATCATCCCGCCAAGGTACTCATAGTCGAGAAGGAAAAGTACCACTTGGATCATATGCAACCCAGGATGACCTACCTGCATTGCCTTACGGCACAACTAATATCCACTAGGGCGGAATTATGTCCCTTTCCATTGAGCTCTAGGACACATCAAAAGGCATTGAGGAAGCGCAGCAGGGCTTTAACTACCCATACTCTCGGGCCTATATCGCCTAAGGTCATACTTTGTGGGCAGCAACACGTAGGAACGCTAACATCTAAGGGTAATCATGATACGAACTTTATCTCTCTTTCATACGTCGTTTTGTGCATCAAGCCCGGCCAACCTACTTGCCTCAGCACCCCAACAGAGTCTGCCATCAGAATATCAAGAAGCAGTGCAACTGAGGGGGCGATCATGCTTGTTGGATGTCACCGAGTGTTTTAAGAATCTCCCCTGGAAACGCGTTCATACCTCATGGGGAAACGTACGCAATGAACAGCAGATCGTGCGAGATCACCGACAAGGGCATGGCCCCCCTCCCCTCAGTGTTTCATGTGTGCCAAATCTGAGTACGGATCTGTGCCATTTTCCTGGGACGACCGTCCTCTTTGTTTTGGTGATCAGGCTGTTTGACCAAGGTGAGGAGGGGGGGCAACATTCGGTTCGATTGAACTGAAATGCTCCGAGTCCAGTCAGGACCCGGGGGGCATTTCTGTTGGGGACGCAATGCAGGAGTTGCGGGATCCAGCCGGTTGGTAGCCCTCGACCTAAAAAGAACCCCCGACAGAGTGTGCCAACATACGCATATCGCTACCGGGCTGTCGGTCAGGGGAGGTTGAATCTTGGAGGGGTATGGAAGTAAAGGGTAAGGTAATAATAATTGGTCCTTGGTGCAGAAACACAGCTTACCAACAGACATGAAGACAGCCTGGGATGTCAACTTCCCAATTGTTCGTTGGCTTCTGTACACAAAAGTCATTTACTTCCAAAATTCCTGGTACGACGAAACTCATACTCTTATCACGACTCGGATGTTGAAGAGTCAGGTACAAACTGAGAAAGGCTTCATAAATTCCAGGTTGTTGGCCACTGAGTGTGGGGGCAGCCGATGACCTCCAAGCAACGGGTTTCCGAAATGCTGAGAGACTGACTCCGTGCCGATGAGAAGGATTCAAAACTGCAGAAGTCCGCATCTCGGCATACCTTAGTTCTGCCTCCGTTCCATGGTGTCACGATAAACAGGGCGCTTGCGGCGGTTCGTTGCAGACGACGGTGCGACGGTGCTACACCTCCTCCACGGTTTTAAATCCTAGTGCGGTACTTTGGCCGCACTAAACCAGAACTAGGCAAACAGCCAAGAAGTCGAAGTACAGCCAAGCCCACACAAATTGTATTGCATTACAAGTACCAGAACCTAGTAACCAATTCTCCCCCCCCCCATTTGCAATGACCTGCTGCAGCCGACCGGGCATCGTATGGGCCAACTGTCGAAGAAAATCAGGGGGCACCGCATCCCACGCCCCCTGAACAGCCTGCCGGAGCTGTGGCAGGCTCAGAGCCTCCACATCGTGGTGATCCTCAATCCATTTTTTCATCCAGGACCATACGTTCTCAATGGGGCTCAAATCTGGGCTTCGAGCCGGCCACCGTAAGACCTCGATTCCAAGGGCACCAAGGAGGG